>CBVK0100225443.1:1255-27001 GCA_900067695.1 Picea abies | reverse complement strand
GGGGAAGAGAGAGAGGGGGGGGGGGACTAACTAACAATGTAACTATCTAATGAAAAGTAGAAAAAAAAGAATTAAAGGTAAATGAAAGAAATAAGGTACATGCATATAGAACATATAAGGTCCATGCACAACTAGCAAAACAAAAAATTGTACAGTCAATAATTTATATTAATATAATTTGCATGATGATATGTATGATATGAATAAAGTATTTGCTACTTACAATTCAAGCTTTTAATCTCAAGTAACCACCTTGGCGAAGATTGTTTTTCCCATATTTTATGTTCTTTCTTTGGTTTCTTTTGACGTGTATGGTAAATATTTGAAATATCTTATAACATACCTGAAAATTTTTGTAGGCTCCTAGAAACGTCAAAAACAACCAAGGAAAGACTAGAAAAAATGAAGGTTCTTGGTCATCATCATTGTGTTCTATATCCTGCCTTAAAATTTTCATCCTTTCTTTTCCCTCCTCTGTAAGTGGATTAGACCTAGACCACATAGTTAGAAAAAGGGGAGAATTAGTATTGGACAATGAATAAAAGTAGTTTAAAAAGGGGGAGAATTAATGGGTGGTGAGAAACAATAGTTAGAAAAAGGGGAGAATGAATGGACAATGAATAATTTGACACTATATTTCTTATGCCAAAGCTAGACGATGTCATAATTTGACCCAATACATAATTCACATTTCTTCTATTGTTCTAAAATGGCCCAGATTTGGATTATAAAGGACCTTTCACTCATATAATTGTATATGAAACACAATCATCAAAGAGGTGCTAAGCTTCATGATAATTGTATGTGTCGCGACACAACCATCAAAGGGGTGCTATGATCTTAATAATGGTTCTATTGTTGGTAAACATGGAAGTTGTACAGAGTTCAATACATCTTACTTGTCACTCATATTACATGTAATATTCATCCTAGATCATACAAAGGAAATTTGAAGTCTATGTGGTTTGCACATAAATTAATTAAAAAAAATGTGTTTATGTACAAATTTGGAAGAGGCATCATCATTGATTTTAATGTAAGTAACTAATGATCGAAATAAATACTACATAATCTAACTAACAATGTAACTATCTAATGATGCAAGATAAGTAAATGATTTGTACCTTGTCAGAAATGCATTGTGGATCATGGAGGTGACCTCCCTCCAAACCTGCATTTTTCAAAGACAGCGATAGGCTAAATGACTGGATAATAACTAAAAATCTATGAGCTTGTATTTGAAAAAAATAATTAAATGTTATATGGCTGGATAATAAATAAACATGTATGATTCTCTATAAATACTAAAGGGTAATACCTCAAGAATGAGCTCCTCTTGGTTTCAAGAATAATTTATTCTCTACTAAACAAGACCAACCACATGAAGGTGGAAGCTCGTTTCCACCCCCCCGACACATCACTCTCAATTCACCATACCCAATCATGCATAAAAGTATCAAAACAATAATTAAAGGTAAATGAAAGAAAAAAGGTACATGCATGTATAACATATAAGGTGCTTGCACAAATAGAAAAAAAACAAATTGTACAGTCAATAATTTATATTAATAAAATTTGTCCTAAAAATATGTACAATCACTTCTTTTTTTATTTCTTCTTTTTGATAAAACTCATTAGTGTATCATCATCACATTCGTCTCAATCTCGATCTCCAACTATTGGTTCTTGTTTTGCTGCTGGAAGGTGATGGGTCATCTCAAGCATTCTACTACTTCTAGTAGCAGGATGCATACGTTGATGTACTATAGGGGCATCCACTACAATAACAACAAGCATTAAAAGGACATGGTTAATTATTATCCATAGTAGTGTTTCATTAGTATGAATATCATTACTATGTTTTTTATCTAGAGGAGTAGTGAACACCATTGGTTGGATTGTCGTTAGTTCCTCTCCTCTCCGAGAACCCTCATCTACATTATTTTCCATTGAAACAACAAAATTTATAAGTACACCATCTGAGGGAAATATTTATAATCATCATATTTACATTTTATTTTAAATACACGCATACTGTGATGTAGGGTTTTTGAACCACTAGTGTCATGGGGTTGTTGTCAACCATTTTCAAATGAAATGATGTTGCTTTCCTTCTTAAAACATATAGAGACATGATTAATTGATCGGTAAAATCAATTTTCAATATATTAGACAAGTAATTAACAACAACAATATTTTCATTTTATTTACCTACTCATTTTAAGGGTGAGATTCTTGAAATATTGGTTGTCATTGATGTCAACGCTTGAAGAAGTCTAGTAGCCCCAAAGGTATGGTTATGGAACCTAAAGTTGATCAAGGAAAAAGGTCATGAAGGAAAGTGTAAATGTAGGAAACACACTCATGTATGGATATTCCTCTTCATGTTGTTTTTGGTGATAGGTGTCACACCATGTGGTTCCTCACGGTTGAGAAGTTATGGCCTTGTGAAGTTGAAATCCCCAAAGAATGGTTAAGAAGACCGTAGTTGGTTACAAGTCAATTAATGAAAAGGTAAAGTGGTTTTAACAAGAAATTTAAGAAGCCCGAAAATAAGGAATGAAGTTACTTTGAAAAAGTATAAATACACCACAAGAAGTCTCTCATCAACACACACACACACACACGTTCAATGTTTATCTATCCTTCAATTTTTGTTTGGTAAATATTTTAATGTTATATATGAGGTAGAGAAGTATGAATAAGTAAATTACGAGGTAGTGAAGGTAAGTTGAAGAAAAGGTAACTTTCTAAAGTCATCCACGGGCTATAGTGAAGAAAGTCATGGACATCCATGAGTTGCAATGAATAAAGGCATGGATATCTGTGGGTTGCAGTGGATAAAGGCATGGAAATCTGTGGGTTGCAGTGGATAAAGGCATGGACATATGTGGATTGCAGTGAGGAAAGGTCGTGGATCTGTGAAAATCACTTGAAGAAGATTTCATCTCTTTTTTTTTGAAGATGATATGTATAGGTTGGTTTGTTGTTTTGTGATGATATGCTTCAGTTCTTCTTCATGAGTAAAGGTATTCCTTTTATATGTTTGGTTGAGGCTTATGTCATGGTTGGTATGACACATGCTTGAGGAATGTTTTATAGGGCCTCTTTGTACATGGTTGTATATGGTTGAGGTTCATATCTTGGTGACATTGACACATTATTGAGAAATATCCTTGGTACTTGGTATATGGTTATTATGGTTCATTTCTAGAAGAATATATTTTTGATATTGACATATACATGAGGCATACTTCATGGTACATGCTTGATATCTTGGTAAAAATTTGATGCATGGTATGGTACATTCACATAGGTTTATGAGATAGTGATAGAGACAGTAACATGTTGGTGACAGGTTGGAGATAGTGATAGGTTGGATGACAGGTTTATTACAGGTTGATTACCATAGGTAGTGATAGTATCAGTGGTAGTGACAATTTGGTCTACACGTTTTTTTCATGGCGACAGGACGAGACAAAGAAAGGGTGTTGTAGCCTCCTCTAGTTGGAGCTAGAGAATTCAGGGAATTGTATCTTACTTCAAGTTGGAGCTTGTAAATAGGGGGTTGTAGCCTCCTTCCAATTGTAGTTGTAGCCTATGTGGTTTTCTCCCATTTGGGTTTCCACGTGAATTCTGGTGTATTGTGTTAATTTGGTTGTTTATTGTGCACTGTTGATTTATACCGTTGATGATATATTGAACACTAATGATAAATTGTTGAACATTGCTGATAAAGTTGAAGAATATATAGTGTTGTTAAAAGTGGTAAAATTTCTCATATTGATTCACCTCCTCCCTCTCAATATTCCAAAAATTGGTATCAGAGTAGGTCCTTCAAGAAGAAATCTAACCACTGGAAGAAGGTCATGGAATACGCTAATATTGGAGCACCAATATTTGAAGGTCATAACTATGCCTTCTGGAACAAAAAGTTGAAAACTGTTTTTACAAGCACGGGGACATTATGTTTGGAATTTAGTAGTAGACGGATATACAACACCATCCACTCCCCCAATTGACAAAGATGGAACAAATCTCAGTGAAAACAATTCAAAGGTTAAAGGTACCATTCTGAGCAGTTTGGTTGATTTAGTATTTGTCAAGGTTATGCATTGCAATACTTCAAAGGATATTTGGGATACGCTTCAAAATATTTACAAAGGAAATTCCAAAGTCAAGGGAGCTAAAATTAAAACCTTTAGAGCTAAGTTCGAACAATTGAAGAAAAAGGAAGATGAATACATTATAGACTACTTTCTGCAAGTTAATGTAATAGTAAATGTTATTAAAGGTTTGGAGAAGATATGAAAAAATGATTCATTGTTCAAAATGTACTAAGGTCTCTACCAATGAAATTTGATCCAAATATTCCATCCCTACAAGAAAGAGAAAACCTAGCTATTTGTATCATGGACAAGCTACATGGGATACTCATAACCTATGAAATGAGAATAGAGAAAATAATCCAGTCATGAAGGAAGCAAGATTGAAGGCATACAAGAATACAAAGAAGAAGAACAAGAAAGAGTCAAAACTAGATTGTAGCTGCAACAATGATTTAGAGGAATATGAAGAAGTGGAAAACTTCATAAGAAAAATGAAAAGAGGAACCAACAAGTACAAATGTATGCTTCCATTAAAATGTTTTAATTTTGGTGGTCTTGCTCATTTTGATTCAAAATGTCCTTATGCTAAGAATAAATATAGTAATGAAGAAGAAGATCCTAAGAAGAAAAATAAAAATAAAAAAATGAGACATGAGAAGAAACAAAAAAAAATTCTTCAATAAAAGTTTATACTTAAAGGAATACAATTCTCATCATATGAGGATGATGATAGTGATAGTGTTTCAAAACGAGTACTCTTCATGAAAGTAGAAGATGATGAATAATATTCCGAAGAAAATGGTGAAGTCAATATCAAAGAAGAATTAATCGGTGCCATAGAAGAGCTAAGGAAATAAAGAAAGAAAAACAAGTCACTCGAGGCATAACTAGAGATGAAAGAAGGATATCATAATTCCAACACAAATAAGTCGAATGGATGATCACACAATTAAAAATCTAGTCAGAAGAAGACAAAAGGATTGAAGAAGCACTCAGAAGTCAATTAGAATAAAAGGACAAGATGATTTAAATCTTGGAAGCATAAATAGTCACTCTAAGAAAAGCTCTTCAGAAGAAATATATGTAGAAAAATAGCACCAAAATATTGGATGAAATCATCAACAATCAAAGGCCATACTATGAAAATTTTTGGCTAGGAAACAACTAGATGCATACTAAGAAAGGTTCGATATCCAAGACAACAAAACATGAAGAAGAACAAATAAGCTATGCAGATATTGTTAGAAGTTATCATAAGGAAGAATGCAAGAAGATCCAAGAAGAATATGAAAGAGAAAATGCACCACCTAGAAGATTCAGAATTCATAATCAACAATGGTTAGTAATAGAAAGACCTCAAGAAGAAGAAGAATTCGGAAGAGCAACACCATTTTGAATATATTCCACCTCCATGCACCAAACTAATTTTCTTGGTTTATGTTATTCATGTAACAATTTTGGGCACAAATTTTTAAACTGTAGAGACTATTCCAAGAATGGAAGAAGCTATGAAGGATACTAAAACAATAGTTATTCAAGAAGGCCTCATGAAACACATAACATAAACTACAACAGTTTTGGATCATTTAGTAATGAAGTAGAGTGATAAAAATGAAACAATTTTGGACACATGGCCAAATATTGTATATTGATTGTTCCGTCAAGAGAACCAAAGAAAAATATTAATAGTCACAAACAGGAGCCACAAAGGATATGGATAAGAAAGCAGGATTAATTCAACACTGAAGAAATTTTTCTTTCTCTACAAGCTCAACACAAGAAAAGTGGGTGGTATGTTGACAGTGGTTGTTCAAAGCATGTGAAAGGTGACAAGAACATGTTTCTCACCTTGAAGAAGGAATGAAATGGATCATTTTAGTTTGGAAAGGATAACTCAACTAGAATTAAAGGAAGTGGCACAGTCAAGCTAGGAAGAAATGATACCAAGGAATAAAATGCTCTACTGGTCGAAGATATGAAGCAAAATCTTCTAAGTGTAAGTCAAATGTGTGATGAAGGACAAAAAATTTTGTTTGACTCAGAAAAATGTGAAATAAGGAAAGAAGGATTAGGAAAGTTTGTGGCTACAACTATAAGAACTCCAAACAAACAATATATATGTCCTGAATGAAATCAAAAAATAAATATGTTTAGGAAAGGAAAATGAAAGTTGGCTCTGGCACAGAAGAATGTGTCAAAATCAACAGAAGGGAAGCAGTAAGAGAAATGTCTGAGATTTCAAAGCCAACAAATACTCTATGTAAGAATTATCTACAGGGAAAGCAAAACAATACCAAGTTCAAATCAAAATATTACTCCATGATAAAACCATTGGAGATAGTACATACCGACTTATGTGGACCATAAAGAATGAAGGAATTAAATGGAAAACAATACTTGATGTTATTGGTTGATGAATACACAAGAACGACTATAGTTTTCTTTCTCAAGAAGAAGTCAAAGGCATTCAGACACTTCAATAAATGCAAAGAAATGGTTGAAACTGAGACAGATTCGAAAATTAAGTGCTTGAGATCAGACAATGGAGAATAATTTACATCAAAGGAATTCATGGATTTCTATGGTGAACATGGAATAAAAATACATTTCTCGGCAACAAGGACACCTTAGAAAAATGGAGTTGTGGAAATAAAGAACATAACGGTTCAGGAAATGGCCAGAACCATGTTGAAAGATTTCGAGTTGGGTGACATATTTTGGGCTCAAGTAGTACATACAAAAGTTCATATCCTGAATAGAGGAATGATAAGAAGTAACAATGATAAGACTCCCTATGAGTTATGGAAAGGAATACCAAAAAATGTGAATTATTTTAGAGTGTTTGGAAGAAAATTTTATATCAAAAGAGAAGATGGCAGGCTTGGAAAATTTGAGTCCTAAATTGATAAGGGCATATTGGTTGGGTACTCAAGAAAAATAAAAGCATACAAATGCTTCTACCTGAGACTCAATAGAATATTGGAAATCACCAATGTAATGATTGATTAAATAATGTAGACCCCCCTCCTCACCCAGGGTCCACTCAACCTCTCGGTCTAGGATCATTCAAATCGGGAGCTGAATTAGCTCTCGGGCTCTTGTTGAACCCCCCCTTTCAATGTTCACAGGTCCTTAAATTTCCTATGTAGTTCCAAACATTCAACCTGCAAGCTCTTACTAAGCCCCTCCTCTTCTAAAATTTGGTTCCAGGCCCTTAGTCTTTTTTACCATTGGAAATGGAATATGACCCTGGGTTGTGACCGGGCGCCAAGAAAAAAGGTGCCAATTCATGCGTCGTTCTTCAAAAATTTCTTCTCTGCTCCAATGCACAACATTTTCCAAGTGTTGAATGCTTAAAAATCACTTGCACCCATGTATCAAATTGACGATCCTCAAGCTCTAGCTGATGGATGGTCTAGATTCCTCCTCTTCGGGATTCAGTGATTTCCTCACAATTCCTTCTCCACAAATCTCTTGTATCATCGAAACAATGAAGGGGTTTATTATTCTTCCATGTATCCCATTCTTGATCAACGAATAGGATTTCTTTCTGGACTTCAACGATTTTCCTACAACACTTCTTCCACAAATTTTCTGAATCATTAAATCAAAAAATTCGCCCAAGTCTCAAATCAATGGTCCACAATGTCCTAGCATCCAACGTCTAGGATTTTCTCTGGGACTCTGGCCTTGAGGAGTCATTGGTTTACAACAACCCCAATCCTATGGAGCGTTGAACCCCTAAGTGATGCAATCAACCTCCAAGTGTCCTCGCTTGATCAGTGGTCAAGATCTACTATGGGATCCCAGGCTTTGGGAGTCTTGGTTGTTTCAACCTATGAATCCCCTAGGTCTTCAAGCCTTCGTACTATAGGATATGCCTCCATGTGTCCCCCTCAATCAAATTTTTATATCAACTCCAGCCTCTAGGCCTTCAAGAGTTCTCACTTACAATGCACTATGTTTCCTCTGGAGTATTGAACCTCCAGACTTTTGGATTTGCTGTCACACATCTCTTTCAATGGACGAATGAGATTCACTCTAGCTCCTGGCCCTTCGGGAGTCTTCTGTTATTACTAGGCTAGAAACCCTCTGGAGTAATATAGATCTGGACCTTCAGATATGCTAACATGTGTCCATTTTGATGGATGGATGAGATGGAATCCAACTCTTCAAAGCTTTGGGAGTCCCTATACTTCATGCATATGTTCTTCTAGATAGTCGAACCTCTGGATTATCCCTAATATGTTGACATGCGTCCTTTGGAAATGGGTGATTCAAATTAACTTCATCTCCCCATGACTTTGACAGTGTTGTGCTTTATAAAATAAACCTACAGACCTATGAATTCTGAAGGACCCTCAAGTTTAAAACACATGCTACTTACTTGGATTCGATGTCTCATGATCCTCACTCCTAGATCCAACGTACCAACTTTTTCCTCCTCTTTCATTTGGAATAAGATCTAATGGTCCATAATGCTCCTAGTATATGATCCGATGACTATTGAATTTTCATCCTTTATCTATGGCTACTCTCTTCTTCTGATGAAGGAATTTTTAAAATTTTCAAAGGCTTATCCTTTGATCTTCTCTCTGCGATCTAACTTCTCAACTTGATCTACACCTCCTGAGATTGAAATTCTTTTAAAATTCAAAAGGGCTTGGCCCTTTGAATTTTTTCGTCCTACAGGGCTATCATCTTGGCCTATGCTCATGTTCCTATAAAATGATACTCCTCCTCATATTTGATCTTGAATTAGTCTCACTTACGCTCACCTTGTGCTTCCTCCACAACTTGAACCTTAAAGGGTTCTAAACCTATGAAATCCTTATAGATTCCTCATGCATAATGGCACTATATCTCATGATATTTGATTTTCTTGGATATCTAAGGGTCTCAGCCCTTTTCTCCCTTAACAATTCCATTTTCCCTCCTGGTAGCGAAGATGCTCTTCCTCTTGAGCGTTTGTGGACTTAAAGCCACTCAACCTTTGGCGCACTCCTTGCACTCTTTCCTTGAATTTGACTAACACTTAAAAAATTGTTGCCCCTATGCACTCTTTGTACTCTGAGTATCTAAAAGACTCATACTTAATACTTTTTTCCAAAATTCTTCCCACGCACTCCTTGTGCTCACTTGATGCACTCCTTACGGATCCTTTAGAGTATCCAGTAACTTTGGTATGTCTTCTTCAGAGTGTTCACCAACTCTAATAGGCCTTCCCTGGCACTACTCCTCCCTTATGAGTTTGAAGTTGTTATAATGTGACCACCTATCATGTTCTTCCATAAAATTGACATAGAGTTCAATTGCACTCCTTGCATTGGCTCCATAGAGTTTTATCTAACTCTGGTGTGAACTCCTTGCAGAAGCCTAAGAGCCCAAAAATACCAAAAACTTCAAAAAGATAGAAAAGTTTATCTAAACCTACAAATGTAACCTATCTACATACATATACAAAATACATGAATAAACACAGAAAACATTCATAAAATGAATATTCATCACACATAAAAACACAAACACCTCATTTGCAGGAAAAACTACTTTTAATGTATTATATTTGAATGTATCTGTACAAATATCTACAAAGGTTGGACTATAATAGAGTCTTCAACAATTTTTCTCTTCTCTTGAGCTCTCTCTATACCTCTCTCTCATAATGCTAATGAATTTTCATTAGATATCTTTTTTAGAAAAGAGGGTCTCCTCGAGCCTTCCCTCCATATACCTACTTGCATTGAATTCAATTCAATTACATTCAATGGACAACTAGTCTGAATCATATCTAGATCCCTCCTACTGTCAGCCATTAAAGGAGACTCTATCTATTACAATAATTCACTTGTACAAAGACATTGGCTTGGTTTTCCTTAAGCCATCAAACATTTAATTACATTCATTTTTCATTAAAAATTTAAATTCAAGTTCAAAACGAGAGGGTTGGCACCTCTCTTTCCTTGGAACCTATTCATCCTCGTGTGTTGATGTGTTGGCTTGCTTATTGTTGTGAGTGGGAAATCCCCCTATGGAATAGAACTTAGGGTTTTATCATGCATGTAGAAAAGACCTAAAGATTCCTACTTTTTACCGTCATCCCAGACACAATCCCCATTGTTATCACTGAAATTTCATCTGCACATGGCGACAAGAACTCCACATCATCAAAACAGCAATGAAGTCACTCATGGCACTGAATTAATCTCACAACACTCCAGAAGGGAAAAAACTATACAAAGTAACCAAAAATTGAAAGGTGCTTTACATCATCTTGATGCGCGCACATGCGCGGGACAAAAACGTGTTTTGCGCGCATGCACGCCCGATGCGCGACTGTCCACACAAAAAGCCGCGTATCTGCTAATATGACGCATTAATTGCATAGGTCGGCCTCTCGACCGCCTACATACCGGCCCCCAAGGTGATTTGACCCTCAAATTAGAGTCGGCTCTGCAAAAACGGCGGATTAAATGACCTAAGTGAACCCTAATGCGCCCCTATTCACGCCTGGAGAAGGTTACAAAACCGCCCTTGAAACTGCTATAAAAGGTTGTGAGGACTCATTGTTTCAATAGGGAATTCAAAGCATTGTTACACTGTCTAGATGATTCAGAGCTCAGCCTTTGACAAAAAACTCATCAACAGTGTAACCCAAAGTTCTTTCATCACTCAGTTCAGTTCTATTCAGTTGTAAGGAAAGCATCGGGTTGAGGGCCCTGAAGAGCCTTCCATTGGAGGGAGAAGGAACCCCTGGTCCCTCTCTTCTGTGTGCGCTCTGGTTTCAATAAAGCACCTGCCTGAAACCTTGGACGACACATGTGTCTGATGTTTAAATGTTCCATGTCTATTTTTGTAATGTTATTTGCTTTCAGTTCGTAGTTAGATTATAGTTTGTTTCTATTTTTGTTAACCCTTTTGCTCCACAGCATCCTGTTCTGCCCTGCCAAGCCCAACAGGGCATGCTAGCATTCCTATTTTTGCTCACCCGGCAACGATTCAAAAGCGAACAGATTGGCGACTCCGTTGGGGACTTTTTGGTATCAAATCCTCCCTCAATTGGGTTTAATTTGCTTTCCTTTTGTTGTTTTTAACTTGCAGGGACTCAAACCGGTTTTCGTCAACCTGTTAACCGGTCGATTCACAACAGAATCGAGAGAATTGGTAATTTATCACAAACACGTGGGTATTTGGCCACACAGACATGCGCATGCACTGGAACTGTCATCTCTTTGCCGCGCGCACGCGCCTCTGTCTACTGTGACAACCACGCATTGGAACTAAAATTTTCATTGTAAGGTTTTGATGTGGGGGAAGTCAGTTTCTTTCTCAACAATGATGTATGCATGCTCTAAATACTGCACCACTTAGACCCCTCAACTTATAAAGGGGATAGTCAAACAAACATAGGCACTTAGGTGGATAAAAATCATTTTTCCCTTATTTGCTTTTCGCCACGTGGATGGCTTGCTTTGATTTATAATCTAAGTGGAACATCAAATCACATCTAAACTCACATTCGGGACTAGAAGTTGCAAGTAACAATCTTGAGTATGCTCTTCTCTCGTGCCATCAAGCGACCTTGAGAATCAGAAAAAGATTGCGAAAATGATCTCATCTCCCTTTAACAAAAATTTCAAAACTTTTAGGAGAGGACAATGGCTCTTTCGAGACCCCTCTTAGTTTCATTTTTTCAAATGCATTCTTGTAACGGGCCCATACATGCCCACATGTCAACAAAGCTAGAATAGTGTTTGAATTTATGCTTTCTTAGATCAGAAAACTAGGAGAGTTTAAAAGTTTGTAACGGGCCCACACATGCCCACATGTTCAATCTAGGATAGTTTCACACTTTTTCTAGATTAACTCACACATAGGGAGTTAAAGGATAGTAACGGACCACAATTTCCACATGCTAGTTTCCTAGGGCTTTTAAAATTCCGCAAGGTTGTACCAATGACATCTAGTTGATTTAGGTAATCAAACTCTTGTAAAGGACCAAGCGATGTCCACATGCTGCAAGGTGACACCTAAATAACTAAAATCTAGTACACTTTCACTCACACACAAAAGTCACTTCTGCACTCACATAGCCTCTTCTCGAAACATGGCGGCTTAAGTAGGTTTCCTTAAAAGGGATTCTGAAAAAATCCCATCTTTTCTTGACGGGACTATCCACTCCCACTTTTAATCAAACGAGGTTGGTTTTCACCCCCAACCTCACAAAACAATTTCATCTAAAAACTTTCTAAAAAATCATTAAGTTTTCCTCCACAGGAGGTGACAAAAGAAGTTTTTAGTCTACAAAATTTGGTTCCAGGCCCTTAGTCTTTTTTACCATTGGAAATGGCATATGACCCTGGGTTGTGACCGGGCGCCAAGAAAAAAGGTGCCAATTCATGCGTCGTTCTTCAACGATTTCTTCTCTGCTCCAATGCACAACATTTTCCAAGAGTTGAATGCTTAAAAATCACTTGCACCCATGTATCAAATTCATGATCCTCAAGCTCTAGCTGATGGATGGTCCAGATTCCTCCTCTTTGGGATTTAGTGATTTCCTCACAATTCCTTCTCCACAAATCTCTTGTATCATCGAAACAATGAATGGGTTTATTCTTCTTCCATGTATCCCATTATCGATCAACGAATAGGATTTCTTTCTAGACTTCAACGATTTTCCTACAACACTTCTTCCACAAATTTTCTGAATCATTAAATCGAAAAATTCGCCCAAGTCTCAAATCAATGGTCCACAATGTCCTAGCATCCAACGGCTAGGATTTTCTCTAGGACTCTGGCCTTGAGGAGTCATTGATGTAAAAAAACCCCAATCCTATGGAGTGTTGAACCCCTAAGTGATGCAATCAACCTCCAAGTGTCCTCGCTTGATCAGCGGTCAAGATCTACTATGGGATCCTAGGCTTTGGGAGTCCTGGTTGTTTCAACCTATGAATCCTCTAGGTCTTCAAGCCTTCGTACTATAGGATATGCCTCCATGTGTCCCCCTCAACCAAATTTTGAGATCAACTCTAGCCTCTAGCCTTCAAGAGTTCTCACTTACAATGCACTATGTTTCCTCTGGAGTACCGAACCTCCAGACTTTTGGATTTGTTGTCACACATCTCTTTCAATGGACGAATGAGATTCACTCTAGCTTCTAGCCCTTCAGGAGTCTTCCGTTATTACTAGGCTAGAAACCCTCTGGAGTAATATAGATCTGGACCTTCGGATATGCTAACATGTGTCCATTTTGATGGATGGATGAGATGGAATCCAACTCTTCAAAGCTTTGGGAGTCCCTATACTTCATGCATATGTTCTTCTAGATAGTCGGACCTCTGGATTATCCCTAATATGTTGACATGCGTCCTTTGGAAATGGGTGATTCAAATTAACTTCATCTCCCCATGACTTTGATAGTCTTGTGCTTTATAAAATAAACCTACAGACCTATGAATTCTGAAGGACCCTCAAGTTTAAAACACATGCTACTTACCTGGATTCGATGTCTCATGATCCTCTCTCCTAGATCCAACGTACCAACTTTTTCCTCCTCCTTCATTTGGAATAAGATCTAACGGTCCATAATGCTCCTAGTATATGATCCAATGACTATTGAATTTTCATCCTTTATATGTGGCTACTCTCTTCTTCTGATGAAGGAATTTTTAAAATTTTCAAAGGCTTATCCTTTGATCTTCTCTCTGCGATCTAACTTCTCAACTTGATCTACACCTCCTGAGATTGAAATTCTTTTAAAATTCAAAAGGGCTCGGCCCTTTGAATGTTTTCATCCTATAGGGATATCATCTTGGCCTATGCTCGTGTTCCTATAAAATGATACTCCTCCTCATATTTGATCTTGAATTAGTCTCACCTACGCTCACCTTGTGCTTCCTCCACAACCTGAACCTTAAAGGGTTCTAAACCTATGAAATCCTTATAGATTCCTCATGCATAATGGCACTATATCTCATGATATTTGATTTGCTTGGATATCTAAGGGTCTCAGCCCTTTTCTCCCTTAACAATTCCATTTTCCCTCCTGGTAGCGAAGATGCTCTTCCTCTTGAGCGTTTGTGGACTTAAAGCCACTCAACCTTTGGCGCACTCCTTGCACTCTTTCCTTGAATTTGACTAACACTTAAAAAATTGTTGCCCCTATGCACTCTTTGTACTCTGAGTATCTAAAAGACTCATACTTAATACTTTTTTCCAAAAGTCTTCCTACGCGCTCCTTGTGCTCACTTGATGCACTCCTTACGGATCCTTTAGAGTATCCAGTAACTCTGGTATGTCTTCTTCAGAGTGTTCACCAACTCTAATAGGCCTTCCCTGGCACTACTCCTCCCTTATGAGTTTGAAGTTGTTATAATGTGCCCACCTATCATGTTCTTCCATAAACTTGACACAGAGTTCAAGTGCACTCCTTGCATTGGCTTCATAGAGTTTTATCTAACTCTGGTGTGAACTCCTTGCAGAAGCCTAAGAGCCCAAAAATACCAAAAACTTCAAAAAGATAGAAAAGTTTATCTAAACCTACAAATGTAACCTATCTAAATACATATACAAAATACATGAATAAACACAGAAAACATTCATAAAATGAATATTCATCACACATAAAAACACAAACACCTCATTTGCAGGAAAAACTACTTTTAATGTATTATATCTGAATGTATCTGTACAAATATCTACAAAGGTTGGACTATAATAGAGTCTTCAACACTTTTTATCTTCTCTTGAGCTCTCTCTATACCTCTCTCTCATAATGCTAATGAATTTTCATTAGATATCTTTTTTACAAAAGAGGGGCTCCTCGAGCCTTCCCTCCATATACCTACTTGCATTGAATTGAATTCAATTACATTCAATGGACAACTAGTCTGAATCATACCTAGATCCCTCCTACTGTCAGCCATTAAAGGAGACTCTATCTATTACAATAAGTCACTTGTACAAAGACATTGGCTTGGTTTTCCTTAAGCCATCGAACATTTAATTACATTCATTCTTCATTAAAAATTTAAATTCAAGTTCAAAACGAGAGGGTTGGCACCTCTCTTTCCTTGGAACCTATTCATCCTTGTGTGTTGATGTGTTGGCTTGCTTATTGTTGTGAGTGGGAAATCCCCCTATGGAGCACTTAGGGTTTTATCATGCATGTAGAAAAGACCTAAAGATTCCTACTTTTTACCGTCATCCCAGACACAATCCCCATTATTCTTAAGCAAATACGTAGTTAAGAAGATCAAGTGAACATACCTTATTTCTGGAGTTTGATATCGATCCCTCGTCATGCTTGGTCTCTCTTTGACTTCAACTCTCCTCCCAAGTCTGACCTGCATTCACAAAAGAAAAACAAATAACTCCACATGCATTTGATCTACAGATTAATGGGTTAGAGATTTAATCAACATGTATGCAATAAACAATGAAAACCTCATATGGTGGGATGGGAAAAGTACATCTTTATTATTAACTTCACTAAAGCAACTTAAAATGATGAACTTGACCACTGCTCCACGAACTTGGTCCTCGGCTCCTCTTCAACTATCCTCCAATTGCTTTTCTCTATACTTCTCTTTGCACAAGGATGGCTAAAGGTTGGGACAAGGAGAATGCTTAATTGGGTATAGTCTCTTTACTATGATTTTCCTCCTTTTAAATGGGACCCTTGCCCCTTCTTTTATAGGCTAGAAGGAGCTAGGTATTTGGCCGAATGATCGGCCATGCATGGCCGAAAGGTTTAGTTAACTTGCCCAAAGCTGTGTGTTCCATCAACAACTTTCCTTTTTCCATGCTTTTGTAGGTACAGGCGGGCTGTATTGGAGTAGCTAGCATGTACACACGTGCAATAATGGAGCAGAGTGTGTGGGCCTTTATAAAGGGGGTTTTTAAGAAGAGTTGTTCAATATCATTTTGGCAAAGAAGGATTCTGAGATGGCCTAATGCCAAGTAAGTATGTCTGGTGCAAATTAGGGTTATAACAGATGCCCCCTAATGTGTGAGGTCAGAAAAGAATATGATGGTTGAAATACATTATCAATCTTTAGTAACGTACCAAACCGGTGAGCCCAGGGACCAGAATTCGGGAGGTGCCATATGCAAAAATAAAAAATGGTCTCACTGAGGCAGGCATACCCATGATCTAGATGAAATAAAATCACGGCTACCAATCAAATAAATTGTAGATCCATGTCATATAACTATATAAAGTGTAGCCACAAGTAATACACATCGGATCTACATCTCAAAATAAAAAAGATATACATGTATATTATCCATATTCTAGAAGCTAATACAACTTGATGGCTAGATATGAGGTCCTCATAGCTCTAGCAACAAATTCAAAATATTCAAAACTCAGGTAGGAGTGTAATATGAGTGTATGAATTCACTACCCAGAGGTCTTCGATGGCTCGTTAGTCATGGACTAGAGAATATTGATGATCAGACTAAAATCTATATTGATTTCAA
The DNA here is from genome assembly GCA_900067695.1 of Picea abies. Lineage (NCBI taxonomy): Eukaryota > Viridiplantae > Streptophyta > Pinopsida > Pinales > Pinaceae > Picea > Picea abies. Next base: position 10,409 of record CBVK0100225443.1, on the reverse strand, counting down.
ACAAATACTTGATTAGAATGTCGAGATGGCTAGGCATGAGGGCAAGAGACAAATTGCAGAGGGGCCAACTCAGGCTTGGGAAAACTTCCCTTGGACAATAGAACGACAAATGATGAGACTCAGGCACATGGCATTAATAGAAGTTCACAAGGCAGGAGGCAATGCAAACTCTCCATATATTTGGAAGAATAACCAAACAGAGGAGGACACAACTCAATGTAGCGAGAACAACTTCCTAAGGTCATATTAAATCCCAGGGCTTGACAAACAAATAGAAGGATGTGCTTTATCCAAGGGCGACTCATTGTGCTTCCAATACAAAGAAAATACTTTTCCCTTCCTCTTTTTGGGGCATGTTTGATTTTTTTTTTTCTTTTTCAATAATTTTGGAAAAAGAATAAAAGAATGATACGTTACAAAGGAAGAATGAGTGTCCCAAACATACAAGTTCGAGGTGCAAGGAAAAGAATGATGTTCTAAGCAAGGAAACTCATAAAAAATCCCTCCTGGGGCCAAAGGTGTCAAGACATAGAGGCAAAGTGCTATAGGGCTTGCGTATAAGGCATGCTTCATATGGTTTAGTTGAGAGCAACATGGAGCCGGAATTAGACCAAAGACGCAGGTATGCAAATGCATTTAACAAAACACAAAATGGTAATGTCCTTCAATGTAATTTTAACGAGCCCAGAGAAGGTAAGCTCAATGGTTTTTCATATTTAGAGAGTCTGAAAAAACGTAAAAGGAGACTCCGATGGGGTACCCTTTTTGAAGGTAGTCTAGTCGGTTTGAAAAAGGGGTAAACTAGCACCGACAAGATGTCTATTAAAAACCATTTTAACGAGTGTGATAAAGATAGGATCACTCGACAATTTTTTCATTTTTAAGGAGTCTGAAAAAAGCTTAACTATGGACTTCGTCAGGAATGTTTTTCTGGACCATTTTAACGAGTGTGAAAGAATAAGGTCACTCAACGATCTTTTCAATTTTAGGGAGTCTGAAAAGAGATTAACTATGGACTCTATGGGGGTTCATTTTTCGTAAATTTAGTCCCCCAGGCCCGAGAAAGGGTAAAATTATACCAGAGGGTACTCTTCTAGAGATCCGAGGCCTTTAGAGTATACCTTTGTTCGTACAGTTAACCATATAGACCGAAAAAAGGGTAAACTACCGTCGGATAGACATGACTTCAAATTCCACTTTAATGAGCATGAAAGGTCACAAGATTTCTCGGAAACCTTTTCATTTTTAGAGGGTCTGAAAAGGGATTAAAAGAAGACCTGTTGGGGGCTATGACTCATGTATGAAACTGGTTCAGGTAGAGCCCATTGTCAAGCTTAGACCAAGAGTCTCTTCGATAGTCAACTTGGAAAGTCTCCCAAAAGGGAAGAAAACATAAACCATGGTGTAAGTCCTCCCTCGGTATAGAAACCGTAGTCATGGCTTCAAGGATAGCTTCATCTGAAGGAAATTCAAAATCCAAGAAATCATGCAAGAGAGGGTTGATAGTCCCAAAGGGTGAAGTAAATTGACCATATTCCATATGATGATGGAGGCTCTAGCTAGGACTAGTGGAATCTATCAACGGAGAATCACAAGCACGAGGGCTTGAGGATATACAAATAATGAGATCATACTCAGAAGAAGACTCAAGATTACTTGGACCAAGAGCAGGAAACAAGGGCTCCCATGCACCCACTAGGTAAACCAAAGGATCAATTGTTGAGACCAAGTCTCGGGAAGAAAAACATGATTTCACAGGTTCCTTCTCAGAAGGAGTTGAACATCGAGGATAAGATGCCACATAATTAACCCATGGTGGGGTAGAGTCTACACGAATGCTAAGAACATATAAAGGGGTAGTTTGAAATAATGTCAAATTAGGATGGTGATTATAATATGCCAGTTGGTTGATAGTGACAATGCTTTGTAACATCCCCAAAAATAAAGTATTTTTGAAATTTAAATTTGTTCGAAAATTATTCCGTTTTTAGTAAATTTGAAATTGGAATTTTTTTTCCATTTATGGTAATTTCGAATTTCAAATTTGATAATTGTAATTAATTATTATGACTTTTGGGTAGATATCTGATTTGAACCAACTAACTATTTGACTATGACACTTGTATGAACAAAAAGTATTTTATATTGATTGTAGGAGGACAAATGGAATAGCCATGTTAAAATCAGCTTATTATGATTCCATGAGTGGGGAACATGTTGGAACTACCTCTGGGATGATTGTTACAAGTGGAAAATCAAGGATTTGGCCATTGGTAGCCCCTAAAAATCAGGGATTTAGAAATCTATGAAAATTCCCAAGGGAGGGAAAAAGACCTAGGAAAAAAGATTTTATGGATAAATAGCATATGTGAGGAGGTAGGACGCTGCCAAGTATGTGAGGAAAAAGAGACTATTGTTTTCTTGCTATTATGAAAACTAATGATTGAGTGTGAGGCAAGAGGATTCTACTGAAGATTGAAAGACATTGTTGAGGAGGATTTCCAAGTTATCCCTCATGGACTCATGGTCAGGCTAGGGGCTGAACTAGGCAAGTGATTTGGCTGCCCTGTTCTATGGTTGGTAGGAACCTGGTTGTTCCCTTTGCCTTCTCGTGATCTGGTTCAGATATGTTGCTCTACTCCTTCTCTATATGAATGATTTTATATCTGATGCAATGTATTTGTTAAATCAGAACTGAAATAATTTCCATTCTCTGGTGAATGATTCAAGCATGGATGTAATGCATCTACTAATTATGATAGATAATGATGCATAGGAAAAATCAGTTCGAATTCATGAATCCTAAATACTAACAGAGAACATATGGTAAATCTAATCTCGAGTGACCCCTTTCTAAACAAACAATAGAATTGGCCTTTTATTTGTTATGATAGTTGAAAGGATTATGCATGGTTAAATTCTGGAAGAAATTTCCTCTAAATTAGATTCACTATTATTTTCTTTCTTTATTTGTTTTCTGAGTGAAATCAATGTTGATATTGGCATATTGGGAGTGGAGGTTATGCTGTAGTTTCATTAATCTAACTGTATGAATAATGTTGGGAACAACATTCTAAGTTTTGTAAACTATGCTACATTTTCTTTTCCATTAAAAAGGTTGTGTAGAGACAGATCTGTAGCTGAGGTAGGAAGACCGACTATTATACTAGTTTCCCTTACAATCCATTAACCTAACCCGTATAAAGGTATTTCGAACAAGAGAGTACATAAATAGAAAATTATACTATATGATTTGCAATGACAGATCTATTATATGAACTACTTTAACAGTAAAGCAATCTAGATGCACCTTTTTTATTACGGAAATTTCCTTTTCCCAAGGCTGTACAAATTCGGCTATTCATATTTAGACTTTCCTGTTATAATAACGATGCAGAAACATAAGATTTCATAAAGAACAAATTTAGAGGTATACAATTACTGCAAGCATATAATCAATCATTAAATTTTGCAGTTATGCGAATAACCAGAGCAGGTAAATAAAAGTTATTTTGTTTCCAAACATAGATACAGGATGAAGTTGTGATACTTAAAATCTATCTAAACACTAGATCACGGAGTCTAGGTTTTAAGTACATCTGGTATAATAGAAGAGAAAGATAAATCATTCGATCATGTCTCAGTAAAGGATTTGACCCTTTAAGTTCCTTTAAAAAAAAACAACACTGTAGTAATAATGAGTCAGGTGGGAATTGGCACTTCTCCACCCACAACAACCATACACTAGAATGGATTTATCCCATTCAGTAGACTAGAGATTTTATTATTTTGGAAGAAAACGGTAACAGGAACCCGAATACCTCTTGTTTAAAGCGATGACCTAAGTTTCCAAGAACGACGAAGACGTCCAATCCTATAGAGAGACTGAGAAGATTTTATTAATATCAATCAACCTATAGAATACCGATAATGAAAGAATCCAATAAATTTACAGACTATAATTAGCTGATGAATTTCGGAAGTAGACTCCGCCTCCTCCTTGTATCCATGGAAGGGTTGCTGAACTTGAAGGGGTGGAAGGGGAAAAGAGTCGGCTGATGGGTACCTCGCATTTGAATCAGAGGCCCCATCATTAGCTTGTAATCATTAAAGACCTTTCGGTTGCTTTCAGAACAGTGAATAAACTCATGCTAAATACGATTCATAATAATTATTGTACTCTGCTAAAATGTATCCTATATGGATGCCCCTTATTTTATCATAGTACATGGGTGTTTAACAAGTGTTTTGATCTAGGGAAAACAAGGGAAAACAATTGATAGACTCTTGGGAAAAATGGGAATTCCCCTCTTGCAACAGTTCTTTTTTTTTAAGTATTAACAATACGGGTCATACATTCAAGACAGTCGAACCACTGACAAGGGAAAAACCTCAGATGAAGCTTGGGACTTAGGGATGATTATATACCATAGATAACAAAAGGAGAAAAATGAAATCCCGTATGAGACTTATACGCATTACAAAATCACCATATAATTTGTGATACCCAGGCCACCCTTATCTGACTCGTTAAGGGATACCGGGGTGGATTACCAAGGATAATGGCTCTGAATATTTCTAACCTTAGTCATACCCTTACTCTGAGGAGCCATGCGCTATGTGGAGAGCATATGCACAGTAATGGAGCTGAAATAACTTAAGAGGACACTTTGTGCTACAATAGAACACACTCTATGTCTAGGTCTCCTTAAACAAAACTGTAGGGAAGGTTCAAGATTGGGAGTATAAGACTAGGAACCTCACATTTGGGAGCAGAGTCCAGCTTTCCCTATGGATGACAACCAAGAAGACTCATGCAACAAGAAGATAATAATAATAACTTAAATCTTGTGCAATCATTTATCAACAGACTCTGTTAAGAGTTATAATCCAAACATAGATAAATTCAGTATAACATCGAGAGCTTTCTTGGAATTATCAATCAAAAACTCTTACCTCGCTTAAGATAGTTTTCTGTGGGAGGGGTTTGTCGAACCCATATCCACCAGGTTGAATCATCGTCATAAGCATTGGGAACATTCAGAGAAACCCTAGAGCATAGTCGCTAGATATACATAACCAACTTTGAGAATGAGGAGTAACCTCCAAGAACTCATCTACTAGAGATTAATGATAGTATGTACCTATGCACCATGGTTAGGGAAAGGTGGAAAAGTCCCAGTGGGCACATTAAAACTCATGACAATCCCGAGGGAGAACATTCAAGAAGCATTAAATGATTTGATAGATATTTTCTTTACACCACCTTGATCGTACCCAGGTTAATCCCGCTTCAGTCCTTGGGAAATCAATTTTGGTAAACAGTCTGGATTATTGTTTATTTCTTAATCCTAAAATCAGTTAGGGTTCTATTTTGTTTCATTGAATTGTTTTAAGTAAGGAGAGGCCTCAGGACAAGAGTTAGGTCGGATGGGACGACAGTTATAAGTAAGTGGGTAATGTGTGTAACTAGCATTAACTACCACCTTCCAAGTCATAACACATGCACGTACCGATAGTCGCTATGATAGTAATGGGTCTATAAGTACCCTGTCACACTAAACCTGGGGAAAACATATTGTCATTTCATAATTTAAGGATGCTCGTCCATTATCACTCTCCCTGTAATGTGTCTTACTTGCGCAATTGGAATTAATGGCATATAACCATTATGCATTTGCACATTTAGTAGTGAGATGTCCATAAGGATATAGTTGGGCTAAGGGTAATAGTGTAGACTATGATGTGAGCGATTATAAATAGTTATAATCCATTATAATCTACTAGCCTTTTTCACTTAAGTAGGGATAAGGTCTGTTAGTGATCAGTAATTAAAGGATTCTTGGTAAGCCCTAAATGGTTAAAGGAAGAGGAATATGATTTCCATGTAGTAAGATTGAAATCAGATGTATCTTTAATTTGAGAATTAATGACTCACAATTTTTTTTTTATGGAAAAATTGGGAAACATTACATGCTTCCATTGTGAGGGAAGTGCATCACTCAAAGGAGCATAGACACCACAACATTCATAGAATATACATAATCACGCCCGAGAAGCATATTAAAATCTAACAAGCCTTGCACCACTATAAAATCAACAAGGATAGTCTTCCCACCTAAAGATATAGGTAACTGAGGAAGAACCCCCAAATATTCACTAGGTCATCTGTCAAAAGCCAACAACTCATGCAAATAAGACACAAGCTCCGGAGATCCCAAGACTTTCTAAACCGATGAGGATAAAATACTTGTGGAAGATCCTTCATCCACAATACAACGATAAATGTTTGTTGAATTAACTTCAGCCCTTATTTGAAAAGGTGCATAAGAAGGAAGACAAAGCTCAACAAGATCATTCCAATCAAAGGAAATCATCCTAGGGCTTGGAGGGGATGTACTTGGAATGAGAAGAATGCCCCCTTGTTCTGAAAGTACTGAACTGGAAACGCTAAAAACATAGTTGATAGACACTTCACTCCCCAAGAGAGGAGTGGGATCAACCAAAGACTGCGTCAGCGTGACCACTTTCTCAACCAATGGATGCATAGGCTAAGAGCCCACTACCAGGCTTAGACCAAGATTCTCCTCAACAGTCAACTTGGAAAATCTCCCAAAAGGGAAGAAAACACAAACTACAGTGTAAGTCCTCCCTCGATATAGAAACTATAGTCATGGATTCAAGGATAGCTTCATCTGAAGGCAATTCAAAATCCGAGAAATCATGCAAGACATACTTATAACCCTAATTGTCACCAGACATACTTACCTGACATCAGGCCATCTCATACTCCTTCTTTGCCAAAACACTACTGAGAAACTCTTCTTAAACCCCCCCTTTATAAAGGCCCATGTGCCCTGCTCCATTATTTCACATGTTTACATGCTAGCTGCTCCAATATAGCCCGTGTGTACCTACAAAAGAATGGAAAAAGGAAAGTTGTATATGGAACACACATCTTTGGGCAAGTTTACTAAACCTTTTGTTCATGCATGGCCGGTCATTCGACCAAATACCTAGCTCCTTCTAGCCTATAAAATAAGGGGTAAGGGTTCCATTTGAAAGGAGGAAAATCATAGTAAAGAGACTATACCCAATTGAGCATTCCCCTTGTCCCAACCTTTAGCCATCCTTTTGCAAAGAGAATTATAGAGCAAAGAAGTTGGAGGATAGTTGAAGAGGAGCCTAGGACCAGGTTCATGGAGTAGTGGCCAAGTTCATCATTGTAAGTTGCTTTAGTGAAGTTAATAATAAAGAAGTACTTTTCCCGTCCCACGATATGAGGTTTTCATTGTTTATTCTGTACATGTTGATTAAATCTCTAACCCATTAATCTATAGATCAAATGCATGTGGAGTTCTTTGTTTTTCTTTTGTGAATGCAGGTCAGCCTTGGGAGGAGATTTGCAATCAAAGAGAAACCAAGTGTGAAGAGGGATCGATATCAAACACCATAAATAAGATATGTTCACTTAATCTTCTTAACTACATATTTGCTTAAGAATAATGGGGATTATTTCCGGGATGACAGTAAAAAGTAGGAATCTTTAGGACTTTTCTACAAGCATGATAAAAACCTAAGTGCTAGTGCATAGGGATATTTCCCACTCACAACATAATTGATGCCCCTAGCATGTCTTGCAGTGGTTGGTTGCACATCTCCAACATGACTTATAGAGGTTGGTGGTAGGTCGATAACTTGACTTGCAGAGGCCACAGACCTATTACCAGTGTGACTAGCAATGACTAGACTTTTTCCCCCAGCATGACTTGCAGAGGGTGGGTGATTGCCCCCAGCATAACTTGCAGAGGATGGGTGATGGTCTTCAACATGACTTGCAGAGGTTGTCGACCTATCTCCAACATGACTCGCAGAGGTTGGTGATTTCTTCTTCCTATTCTTCCTCTTTCTATTTCGGTTACTAGTAACTATACTTTCACCAGAGGCAGGAGAAGGAGGAGGAGAAGAATTTGTTGATGAAGAAGCATCAACATGGTGCCCGTGACTTAATGTTCTTAACTAAGAAATGTCAAGAGAATTTGGGACATTTGGAATGGTACCCAACCAAACTGGTAGTCCCACATTCAACCTAGGAATGTACAAAGTGGCCATCAAAGGGACACCAACATTTCTAAAGAAGGGAAAATAATAAGAATCCCCTTGCAAAGGGGTTCCTTGGTTGGTATGGTTGGGAAATTTATCCATAAAGATCTTATGTAGAGTTTCTCCCCTTATCGGATCATTCAAATCCATGAAAGTCTCACACACTGACTCTAAAGAACTAGTGTTATCAAAACAACGCCTATAAAGAGGCGGCTCCACATTTCTAGGCGGAAGACTGAAAGTCCTCTCAACCAATGGAGTGGGAGGTCTACCACCCTAGGTCAGAGACCCAAAGCTACAAATGAATAAATTACTATGGAAAACTAGGGAGCACATAACACACACTAAAAGTTCCTAAAGGAAAATCAAGAAAACGACTAACTAGTTGGAAGAACAATTACACCAACCAACACTAGAGAAACTTACTGGTGCAAGTGCAACTCGAATACGGAAGAACCCTATGGGTATACTCTACAAAGAGTGGCCCAATGTATGCCCTAGGTACTGAGGTATACCCCCGTGGTCACCTGTGTAAATCCCTAAAATAAAGGAAACTAGGTTGCCAACTCGTGAACAATCACCAGGCAGGTACAGTCGACATTCGGGTAGACCGCAATGAGTAGGGTATCAAGCCCGAAACCTATCAAGGGTATCGAAAGAAATTGTTACAAAATATGACTGAGGACCTCAAATAGATTTGAGACCCATGAAGCTCCGTGTCAAATGTGATCAACGGAATCCCAAGACAAGTCCTCTATATGCATTCCTCACTATGCTTGGTCCGGCTTTGGAGGGGTTATCTCCGTTACATTTACACACACGACCTCGTGTTTATCCCCTACGTTAGAGGCGGGTCCTGGATAATTTCCAGTTACTAGAATTCTACACTCCTTAGCACAAACTCATATGTTTGTTTTATAACCTTCAAGAGTTTCCTCTCCAACCTAAATCAAGGCTCTAGCCTAATCTAGTTGATGGACCCTACAAACGTAAAAGTCTATTTATTTTTAATTAGCGTTCTTTTTAAGGCTTGATTTACTCAAAAGGTGTG
>CBVK0100225442.1:0-11123 GCA_900067695.1 Picea abies | reverse complement strand
TTATAAGGCAGCCGGCAGGATTCGACCCCGTGTCACGCGAGTATGATACTACCGTTGTTACCGATTCCCCTGAGCAAAAACAAAAAAAAATGTTATTCCTATGCAGAGAAAGAATTTTTGGACTAATGAATGGATACAGGAACCTAGAAAGATTTTTTGTAGATTGCAGGTCCAACACTATGATCCTAGTGCGCAGTACAGGAGAAGTTGGGAACTTACAAGAGAAAGAGGGGATTGAAATTATGTTATAACTGCAGAAGACTAGGACATCTTCCCAAGGAATGCCCTGTTATAGGTCCTATTTGTCTTTGTTGAAAAAATTTTGGTCATGAGGTTGAGGATTTCCCAAGGATGATTGCTAAAGTTGAAAGAATGAACATGAGTCAAGAGAATGAGAGCATGTTAGAGAATCATCAAGAGAAAGAATCAGAGAAAGCTAAAACTATGTTAGTATAGTTAAAAGAAGCAATGAATGATCACAAAGATGTCAGTTTACTAGAGATCATGAAAGAAAAACAATGCATAGATACAAGAATAGGAAACTTCGACATAGACTGTGTCCTAGATGAGGAGACACAAGTGAATATCATGACATAAGACACTTGGTAAATCTTGGGAAATCCCACTATGGTACCTTCATTGGGAATAATCGGCTTGTTTAAAGGAAAGATGATAACCCTATGTGGAAGAGTTACTAATGTACATGTTATCATTCATAGAACATAGATTGAAGAAGAATTTGAAGTTATTAGGTTTGTTGAGAACAATGGCCCTTTCCCCATCTTCCTAGGCAAGACTTGGATTGAAAAAGATTAGATTAGAAGGAAATCAGAGGAAGAAGCTACAAAAAATAAAAAGAAAGGACTAAGGGATTTCATAGCTAGAAAAATAGATCAACTGTTAGAAGAACGAGAAGTTGAGTTGAAGAAATAGAAGACCAGAGAATTAGTTGTCGAGGTTGAAAGAATGGAAGAAGGTTTGAAAGACCTATCCATGAAATAAATAAGTATATCCACCAAGGAAATAATAAGAGAAGGGATATTAACTTTGAACCCTTTGAGAGCACATCAGCAGTGCGAAGTCACTTTGCTAGGAGAAGATAATAATAAGAATGGAAAGAGAAATCTAGAAATAGTTAGAGAGAATCAAATCATAGGAAAGAAGGCAAGGAATCTTAGTAAGAAGAAGGCTAATTTGGAAAATCTACAAGAAATTATAGAAAACAGATGAAAGATTTCACAGATTGGAACTTCACAAAAGGCAGGTTTGCAGGATTTGAGCCTCGCTAGAATAGCAGAACCATGCAGAATTGGACTTTGCCTTGGCAAAGCTATATGATCGTTGGAGGTGCCCCGACCATTAGAACAATGCTCTGAAATGACTAGGAAACACATTTATGGGTGGACAGATCATCGTTGGACATTGAGACCACACCATAATGGATGTATTCACATTGATTGAGGCATCCCTATCCACTGAAGGAATCTGTTACAACGCTCTCTTACTTAACCTGTCAGATGTTGCATCAAGACCACTTTTTTCTACCCATGATTATCTGAGACAAGAAATGAAGTCATTTTGTGTGTCAAGTTGTGTTATCAAACCTCGCCATCTATTTTTTACTTTGTTATCTATCACCTACCCTGACTTATTTGTTAACAATGAGAATGTCAGTTGAGTGCACTGAGCTAGAGAAATCCATCGAAGAGGTTTTGAATGCATGAGGGAGTAAAAGCATCTTCAACTAGGGGACTACAAGCTTCCCCTTCGAATGGATGACGTTTGAAATATGTCAACCCTGTGATTGAGAACCGAAGTAAGAACCACGATGATCTGGCTAATGAGAAGAATATCTCATCGGTCTTACCGAACTATATCCCACCTTTGGATGGTGCGGTTAACCATGACAACATTCCACGGGACTTTGAATACACATTGATCATTGCATACATTCCGAAGGGAATACATGTAGTTGGAACCTTGTTAGGACAGATCCTAGCATTGAAGAGCAGTGATTTCAACCTTGGAGACAGAAAGAACCATGCCATGCATGTGCCCCACAAATACCTAATGAAAACCACTAGGAAGAAGCCTCACATAGTCTCCCAGCCTTGGATAAAGGAGTTGGTGCATTCCACGATATGGAACGTGATGAAGATCCCTTATTTTGGCCGACATCATTAGGTTAACTCTTGCGTTCAACTCCTCTTGTTGTGCTATCATGGAGGATATATGTGTCTCGATAGGCACATTATTGTGGATCTAGCACTGATCCACTTGGTCATAGGACTGAGCATGCAGGGACCCGACCCTCAGTAGTTCTACCCAGGGAAGACCTAAAATCACTCTCTAGAACATGCATTAAGGAGGCATATGATGAAGTTGAGAAGGGAAAATGAGGCTACAAGATAGCCTCCATCTAGGATGGGGCAGTGCACCTAGCTTTCCAACTCATAGTTGGAAATATCATTAGAAAGAACCACCCCACACAGGTCATTGGGTTGGTGGTGGACCTCAAAGGAAAATGCTTGGATGGGATGAAAATGAATTGGGCGAGCTACCTCATCAATGAGCTCAAGAAAGGCTGCCATGAAGAAAAGGATCAGGGATACAAGTTCCATTTCATATGGTTTCTTGTGTTGATCACATTTGTCTCTTGGAAAATACCGAAGGGAGAAACCTTTCCATAAATTGAGCCATCAGAGCCACTAGCAACTAGATTTTCTAACTTATGGTATACAAATGATGTGTGCAAGCAATGGCATTCAAACATAGTGTTCGATGCCTACTATCAGAAACTGACGGTTTCTATCAAGTATTTCTTACACATGACACACGCACTCTGCACCAGTACAGACCACTAACTAAGTTATGTGCAAACCCACACTTTATTTATATCACTGCATGCATGGACGAGAGAAAGGAAGAGTTACAGTCCTATTATAAGCTAACCGATGAAGACATGGAACAGATCACGAAGGATTGGCTGATGAAGTTCCTGGTACCAATTGATGATGCAGAACTCTTCGACCCTAACATCATAGGAATCCCCTTGGTCACCCTATTCGAGCATGCATAAAAAGAAAAAGGAGGAAGTTCATAACATAGAGACTGATGAGGAGGAAAATGACTTAGAAGAAAGTAGACCTGGCTCTCCCATAGGAGGAGGAGGAGATGAATTAAATCAAGAAGTAGGAGGGGAATAAGGAGAAAAAAAAGGATAAGGTGAAGCTACACCGTCGAAGGATCCCCCTATCGAGGCAGAGACATCAAAGAAGAGGAAGGTTTCTTAGCAGAAACCTTCAGCAAGAAAGAGGACCCATGCCACTAATCCCTAGCTAGAGGCTACACTCATAGAGGATGATAATGTTCTAGTCCGCAGAGAAATGGAGGATGCATATGAGGACCTATTATAGAGATATGGCGTGAAGCAAGAAGAGTTGTACGTAAGAGTTGAGAAGGAACTGAAGGAAATTCAGTGAACCATTCAATTGAGCCACGTAGTATCTACTATGCCTTCCTCATCGAAGAATGAAAAGTTAGGAGATGAGCCAGCCCAACTTCGAAGACTTGCAGATGAAACAAAGGCTCTGCTTCAACGAGTCCAAGAAGAAAAGGAACAGGCCATAAAAGCCCTAAAGAAAGAAAAAGAGGAGATCTTGGAGAAACTATGAGTTGCGCGGTACGGTGTAACCATGTATGAAAATGAGATAGATGAGTTCCAGGCAATGCTCAAGGAATACAAAGTGAAGATACACAGGGAAAAGGACCAACTTCTCACAGAGAAGACTATATTCAAAGACGCAGTGAGAAAATCACTTCACTCTGTGCCAGGCTTAGCATAGGAGGAACATGAGGCAGTTGAGGTTCAAGTAAAGAATCTCAATGAGGCCATCCAACAGCTTCAAGCACCAGTAACGGAGTTGCATTAGTACCAAGCACTCCACAGGCAGTATGTGATCAGAGGGAGGAAGCCACTAAGAGAGCAATGGAAAGGATCAAAGTCCTCGGCTCAAAATTAAAGAATCTAAGAAATAGAAGTCTACATATCTACGAACACCTCACGAAAGACTCATAACTTAGGAAGTTGGAAGCATAGCTATAGGAGGTGCAACAGCAGGCACTATCAGTACAAGCATAGATGAATTCACTCACTATAATCGAGAGAAGGAAGAGATCACAAGAACATCACATGGTCCAACAATAGATTTTTTTCATCCAGGGAAGAGTAATGGAAGCCACACAGAGGCTACAACTAGTGCAGGATTAATCTTGCACGGTGTTTGAAGAGATCGAGGTACAAGGTTCACAACTAAACCAAGTGGTTGTGACAGTGGAAAAATGCCTGGAAGGGCCTATTATAGAGAAATTGATCCAGGATTTTGCTGAGCAGGAAGCTCAGGTTAAGAAGCAGGTCGAGTCAGCTTGAGCTAATCTCAAGGACTTCAAAGCATAACTGCCCAGATATGAGTGACTCGGGATGAGTCACAAGTGAGTGTTCAAGGCTTGTTGGCCCTAGACCAAGTTTTGAGGAAACATTGGTTAGGTTTGACCATTTTTTTACTTCAACATGATGGTCGAAGATGGAGCACCTAGGTGGATTTGAGATCATGGGATCTCACTTGTCTTGTGGACCCAACAACGGGTTCACTGGGTTTTTGGGTATTAGGGTTTAGGGGATGTCAGCCCATGGGTTTACCCATGTTTAGGACTTTTTGTAAGGGATGTAAAAGTATAAATAAGAAGGAATGTAATGTATAAGTAGCGATGTAGAGAGATAAGAAAGCAGTGTAAGTAGCTAAGTGAAAGAGGAAAGTAGTTACGAGTTTCTTTGTGCAACAAACTATGTATGTAAGGTTTTGTGCATAATAGATGATTTGGCTATGTGACTTGACCTGATTGTGGGAAGGTGGATATGGTGATTAGTGTGCAGATCACATGTCCAGTGCGAAGCATGGCTCTGTGGCTTAGTGCACAGGAGAGGATGGATGTAAGAGATCGAAGACCAATAAAGAATAAGAAGTCATTGGTGGTGTTGGCATCATAAGTCACTCCTGGATTGCAGTAGGAGTAAGCATGAAGCCCATCATTTTATGCCACTATTTGTTGATAAAGGGTGATGAATGGAAGTAGACTTAGAACAATATCGTTCTAACTCAGAAACTAGGCCAGGCATGCACAAGCAGATGAGGTCTTGGTTTAACTTAATACAGTAAGTTGTAATAAGGATGAGTAGGAGGAATACTTCTGTGAGGAAATGCGAAGGCCTGCTATAGGCATCAAGCTTCTAGCGGCCTGTAGAAGAAAACTTTGAACACAAGAACCTCTTATATTCAAAAGTAGAAACACTAAAAGAACATAACAACGCTATAATAAATCCTTTATCATAACAAACACTAAAAGAACATAACAACGCTATAATAAATCCTTTATCATAACATAGTCACGATGATTCATGTGAATCAATCAATCATGAACCCTTCTAGTATGAGATCAAAACCAGATGAAAAGAGAATTGCCTTACATTGAACAAGAAAATTTCATATGCAGATACATAGCCAGAAAAACCAATGCTTCATTAAAACATTATAGTCGGGAGCTCTGCTCTACCATCCATCCTAACAGAAATACAAAAACTGAGTATATATACTCAGATAAATTTGCCACCTTGGCAATAGGAAGGTAGCTAAGACATTAAAGTCAAAATTAGCGTGTGCATGCTCCTCTGGTTAGACGAGGACATTAGATTGGCATGGCTTCTTTAGGAAAACCTGAACACAGGACGATCTTGGGAAGACTTCCTACCAGAACCTCCATATCTTACATTTAAGGAGTGAGGCAAGGTTTCAACCACCTCCTCCTACCTTATTTACCTCTAGCAGGGATCAAGATCGAGGCCGAGTTGAATTGGCACCTGGAGAACGCGATGACACCTCCTGTAGCTAAAATCGATGCTTTGGCCCTTTGCGTAGCTCTTTCTATCACCCCAAGTGACCACAGGCCGTGACCCTATGCCTATCTTTAAAGGCACCTTCCACATTTCATGTTTCGGCGATTCCATATGCAATGGAGGAGTGACCCCCTGCATTTCAAAGTCCCGGTAGCTGAAATGCCGAAATAGCTAATCATTTCGCGTTTCAGAGTTTCCCAATGCAATGGATGAGAGACCCCGTGTATTTTGAAGTCCCGGTAGCTGAAAAGCCAAAACGGCTAATCATTTCACATTTCAAAGTTTCCCAATGCAGTGGAACAACGATCCCTTGTCTTTCAAAGTCCCGGTAGATGGAATGCCGAAATGGCCAATCATTTTGTGTTTCGGAGTTTCCCAATGCAATGGATGAGAGACCCCGTGTCTTTTGAAGTCCTGGTAGCTGAAAAGCCGAAATGGCTAATCATTTCGTGTTTCGGAGTTTCCCAATGCAATGGATGAGAGACCCTGTGTCTTTTGAAGTCCCAGTAGTCGAAAAGCCAAAACAACTAATCATTTCGTGACTTTGACCATAAGAGATGAGCCCATGTGCTTAAGCTCGTGAAACTCCATGACTCAAGTTTACTTGATGACCGTCAATCTGCTCCATCTATGGATCCTCTCCGTTGAAAACAAAATGCTCACTCACTTAATTTTAAGCCCAAAATGGACTTCTTCTGCGTGCTACGCTTGGCGCTCATGACTGTGGCCTTTGAATAAAATGCATTTGATGGGTTTTTAAATCCCATTTCTATGCATTTACACCAAGGGCCTAAAATTGGAGAGAAACACCCCCTTGCAAGAATTGGTGCTAATAGGTGGACGTAGCCCCACACTAGGGTGAACCACGTAAATCTTGTGTTTATGGTTTTCTTTGTGCTATAATGTTTATGCTGTGAATCTTCTTAGTGCATCGAATGTTACAAATGATAGATAGATATGTGAATGTTTAATTAGTTGTATATGCTGAATGTGTTAGATATGACTTATGATGCTAAGTGCGATGTGTATTTTGTCATTATTACTGCGTCGAATTATACTTAGGGTTTGTTTTTCGATGTGAATAAAGTTGATAACTAATGCATTTTTTTATTAAGCACTCTGCGAAGTAATTGTAATCACAAATCTATGTCCTAGCTTGGTTACAAACAATTGAGTGCTGTAACTCCCCCTGCCTCTACCTTGGGTGAGACTTCACTTGCTTCGTAGGTGTTGATGAAAGGGTCGGTAGTTAGGGTTTTTTTGGTGCGTTGTTGAAGCATTGAACCCTTGGTCTACCCCTGTGCCAACATGTTCTGTAATTTACAATGGTCCCATTAGTCATTTTGTTGTACTTATGATACTAGTGCACAACTTCCTACTTTATTTTCACCTTTTAGATTTTTTAACCTATGTTTTGATATGAATGTGAACAACGATTTGATATTTCAAATCTGATATGAAAGAAAACAATGACAATTCTATCATCTAGGAATCCGAATTTAATGCAACTTGTGTACTAAAGTGGATGAATGATGAAACAATAGTCTGAAAAGTCAAAGATATTATTTTTCGATGTTAGTTTCCTTTCTTGTTTCCCGAGACTTCCCAATGTCCTCGAGTTTCCCACATTTTGTGTTGTTTTCTATAAGATGTCTAGCCCATGTTTCCTTCTCTGGGTGGGTTCCATTTACAATTCAAGGACACTGATATAGTTTTTATAAAATTTTGGCGATTTTTAAGGTAAAATAATTTAATCCTATAGAATTTGGGCAAATCATTTTTAAAATAGCGAATCTCATTTTTGGAAAAACCTTGTAAAATTATCCCATGAGCGAAATTTAGCCCCTAAAATCATCCATGGTAAGATATTGAAGACTAATAAAGAAGAAGAAGCATTGGTGGACGTATGCCCACACTAGGGTGAACCACGTAAATCTTGTGTTGATGGTTTTCTTTGTGCTATAATGTTTATGCTATGAATCTTCTTAGTGCATTGAATGTTATGAATGATAGATAGATCTATGAATGTTTAATGATTTGTATATGTTGAATGTGTTAGATCTAACTTATAATGCTAAGTGTGATGTGTATTTTGTCATTATTATTGCATTGATCTATACTTAGGGTTTAATATGTGATGTGAATAAAGATAATGAATTAATATATGTTGTCCCTAAGTACCCTGCGAAGTGTTGTAATCATAGATTTGTGTCCCAAATTGGTAACAAACACCTGAGTCCTATAACCCCCCTACATCTACCTTGGGTGAGACTTCGCCTGCTTCGCAGGTGTTTCCAAAAGGGTCAATAGTTAGGGTTTTTTTGGTGCGTTGTTGAAGCATTGAACCCTAGGTCTGCCCCTATCCCAACAAATGGTTCCATTGTCAGGACTTGAAACTATGATTGTTGGGAACTGAAGTAAGGAAAATAGAATCTATGTGCATAGATCTGTTGTTTTAGAGCGCAATATTCTACTTAACTTGAAAATCCTTGTGCTAAGAAAGAAACCTGATCTGAAGAAAAGAGGTAAGATCTTGAAAGAGGTAAAGATTTGTGATTTGATAGAATAAGATAAGCGAAATTTTTTTGTTTCGAAAGCATGAATATAGGTATGTTTGATAGATTATGTCCTAGTCTGAAAGCTAGGGTACAGTTAGAAGAAAGAGTTGATCTGAAAAAAATTGATATAAATAGAGAAAGATATGTTATTCCTATGCATAGAAAGAATTTTTGGACTAACAAATGGATGCGGGAACCTAGAAAGAATTTTTGTAGATTGAAGGTCCAACACTGCGATCCTAGTGCGCAATCTAGGAGAAGTTGGGGAACTTACAATAGAAAGAGGGGATTGAAATTATGTTATAACTGCAGAAGACCAAGACATGTTGCTAAGGAATGCCCTATTATAGGTCCTATTTGTCTTTGTTGTAAAATTGTTGGTCATGATGTTGAGGATTGCCTAAGGATGATTTCTGAAGTTGAAAGAATGAACATGAGTCAAGAGAATGAGATCATGTTAGAGAATCATCAAGAGAAAGAATTAGAGAAATCTCAGACTATGTTAGTACAGTTAAAATAATCAATGAATGATCACAAACATGTCAGTTTACTAGAGATCATGGAAGAAAAACAATGCATAGATACAAGAATAGGAAACTTCGACATAGAATGTGTCCTAGATGAGGAGACATAAGTGAATCTCATGATAGAAGACACTTGGGAAATATTGGGAAATCCTACTATGGTACCTTCATTGGGAAGAATAAGATTGTTTAAAGGAAATATGATAACCCTATGTGGAAGAGTTACTAATGTACTTGTTATCACTCATGGAACATCGACTAAAGAATAATTTGAAGTTATTAGGTTTGTTGAGAACAACGCCCCTTTCCCCATCTTCCTAGGTAAGACTTGGATTGAGAAAGATCATATCAGAAGGAAATCAGAAGAAGAAGATACAAAAAATAAAAAGCAAGGACTAAGGGATTTCATAGCTAGAAAAATAGATTGATTGTTAGAAGAATGAGAAGTTGAGTTGAAGAAACAGAAGACCAGAGAATTGGTTGTCGAGGTTGAAAGAATGCAAGAAGCTTTGAAGGAACTATCCATGAAAGAAAGAAGTATATCCACCCAGGAAACATTAAGATAAGGGATATTAATTTCGAACCCTTTGAGAGCACATCAGGAGTGTGAAGTTACTTCGCTAGGAGAAGATAAGAATAAGAATGGAAAGAGAAATCCATAAACAATTAGAGAGAATCAAATCACAAGAAAGAAGGCAAGGAAGCTTAGTAAGAAGAAGGCTAAGTTGGAAAATCTACAAGAAGTTAAAGAGAATAGATGAAATATTTCACATATTGGAACTTTGCACGAAGTAGGTTTGCAGGATTTGAACCTCATCGGAACATCAAAACCATGCAGAATGGGACTTCTCCCTAGCGAAGATATATAATCGTTGGAGGTTCCCCGACCATTAGAATGACGCTCTAGAATGGCTAGGAAATGTATTTAAGGGTAAATAGATCATCGTTGGATGTTGAGACTGCACCATAACGAATGGATTCACATTGATAGAGGCATCCCTATCTGTTGGAGGAATCCATTACGATGCTCACTTACTTAACCCATTGGATGCTGCGTCAGGACCACTTTTTCCACCTGTGATTATCTGAGACAAGAAACAAAGTTATTGTGTGTGTCGAGATGTGCTATCAGACCTCACCATCTGTTGTTTACCCCTCTATCTGTCACCTACCCCAAATTATTTTTTAAAAATGAGAATGTTGGTCGAGTGCACTGAGATAGAGAAATCCATCGAAGAGGTTCTAAAGAATTTCATGGCTGATAAAGATATGTATGAGGGAGTACAAGCATCGTCAACCAGGGGACTGCAGGCTTCTCCTTTGACTGGATGACATTAGAAACGTTTCAACCCTGTGACTAAGACTCGAAGTAAGCACCACAACGATCTGGCTAATGCAAAGCATATCTCGTCGTCTTACCAGACTATATACCACCTTTCACTGGCATGGTTAACTGTGATAACATTCCATGGGACTTTGAATACACATTGACAACTGCATACATTCCGAAGGGAATACGCGTATTTGGAACCCAGTTAGGATAGATCCCAACAATGAAGAATAGTGATTTCAACCTTGGAGATAGAAAGAACCACGTTATGCACACACCCCACAGATAACTAATGAATACTACCACTAGGAAGAAGCCTCGCATAGTCTCCCATCCTTGGATAAATTAGTTGGCACAGTCCACGATACTGAACATGATGAAGATCCCTCATTTTTGTGGACACCAGGAGGTTAATGCTTGTGTTAAAGTCCTCTTTCCATGCTATCATGGAGGATATATGTGTCTCGATAGGAACATTATTGTGGATTTGGCGCTAATCCACCTGATCATAGGACTAATCATGCAGGGACCCAACCCTCAATAGTTCTACCTAGGGAAGACCTCAGATCACTCCTTGGCACATCGCATTAAGGAGGTTGTTGGCCCTTGACCAAGTTTTGGAGAACCTTGGTCATGTTTGACCTCTTTAGGGACTTCAACAGGCGATTCAAACGTGGAGCACAAGTCGAAGTGGATATCATGGGATCCCAACCCCTTTTTAGGGAATTTTTGGGATTAGGGTTTATGTAACAGGTATGGGA
>CBVK0100225414.1:0-12173 GCA_900067695.1 Picea abies | reverse complement strand
CCTGGGTGGAGGTTTAGAGGATAGTGTTCCCCGATGATGGTTTTTGGGGTGAAGCCCTCGAAGGAAAAATTGCCTTATAAATGTATATTGTAATTTCATAGTAAATCTAGACCATTCATTATAAGGTCATAGATATGACGGTTGAAGTTATGTTAAGATTTTTTTCCCTAGAAGGAAACCCTCTCTTAAGAGGGAAATGTATTGCAGTTATGGATCATTATGAATATTGTATTCTGAGTGAGAATACTATGAGAGAAAGAAGAGGAAGTTACAATGGATGTGTTGTAGGTTGTATCGCTTCATTTGATAGAAAATAGTAAAGGAAGGACCCAGAAATTTCTCTGGTGGACGTATCCCACACTGGGTGAAGCATGCATATCTGTGTCATTAGTTTATTATGTATCTTATTTGTTTTATTTCCACATTTATTTTATTTTATTGCTCCGCGATCCTGTTTTTCTAATAGGATTCTAGAACTTTTTGCACCAAGACCACTTGTGATATTTTTATGGATGCAGTCAAGGAGAAATATTACCCTATGTGAAATTATGATGAATAGTACATGAGTTGGAAAGCACTGCATCAAAAGTGGGACCAAACAATGTCGGAGTTCGCAAACACCTTCCATACCTTGCGCACCAAGATGGGTATCAAAGACTCTGAGCGACGTATCGTTCTGAAATATTGTGGAGCTCTACACAGGTACATCCAAACCATAATGGAGTTTCTGGAAATCTCATCACTAGGAGTTGATTAGAGATATGTTGTCAAAATTGAGAAGAAATTTAAGTAACAAAACAAGCGGGAATTTGGTTCTACAAATCAACAACAACAAAAGTATGGTAAAGCTGTCCCTAACTCACATAACAATAAACCTCGAGAGAACCATTCGAAGACATAGGAAAATAATTGTAATCGGGAGACAAATAAGGATACTAGGAAGTGGTGTGACTTCCACAAAATCCCTTATCACAACACTGATGAGTGTCCCTCAGAACAATCATTGGTGGTTGAGCTCAACTAAATAAATCCAAGCCCTGACTCAGAATCTAATTCAGACAATAATAAAAGGAGACAGATAATTGATGTAGAACCCACTGCTACTATCGTGACCGCAACAATCCAACCAGAGGATCCCGAGGAGGGAGAGTACCTTTTCCATTTATAGATGTGGGTCAAGGGGACCCTGTTGAATTTTATTGTTGATATTAGAAGCCATGAGAACCTCATCTCAGCATAGGTTGTCAAACAGTTGGATTTTATAACAACACGACACTGACATCCATACAACATCAGAGGGCTCCACCAGGGATGAGATCTTTGTGTCAGCCAGCAGTGTCGCCTATCATACAACATCAAACCCTTCAAGGATGAGGTACTATGTGATGTTTCCCCAAAAGAAGTCTATGATGTTATGTTAGGCCATCCATATATGGAGGTTTCATGTTGTTTGACCATATAGAATCATTGTTACTCTTGGGGATCAACCCTACAAGATACCATAGGTAGCTCTAACTATTGTACTGACAAAATAGTGTCGCAAAGTAATCTCTCATACCGCAAAGTTTAGCCTCTTCAAAACATGGTAATAAGAAAAGGAAACTACAACCACTATAGCCTCATCTCAATACCCTTCTATCTAGCAGAAGCAAATCAACAAGATTTTATAAGAGCACCAATATATTCCTATTTCACCTACGGGGGTGCCTCCACACTATCGAGTCAAACCAAGTTATAATAAATCCCTTCATGCTCTTCATGCTGCATCTTCACCAAAAGAGTCCTCCCACACTCCAACAGATAATGCAGCTAGATTGGTTAAACATATCCAACAACAGGTTCATAACATCCTTCAACAAGCTAAGTAGGACAACTTCTTCAGTAAGGCAAGCAACTCACCAAGGTTTAGATCTAGAAAATTCTTCTGTAGGAACTTGATGCAATGAATACCATTACTTCTTAATGGGAGAAGATTGATCGAGGTGGAAATCAATGGCCATCCACCTATTCCATTGGCTCAAAATAGGGGTTTCCACCTTGGAAATTTGTCTATAGCTTTTTGGGTCCTAAACTTCTAGGGCCATTTTGAGGCCCTAAACAACATTTTTTGGGCTCTCTACAATCTCACTATAGAATTTAGCCAAAGTGTGATGGAAAAATGTGTATTCCTCAGATATAACTTTCAAATGAGCTATTGTGCACCCCAAACAAAGATCATATGCAAAAGTTACACACTTGGGAAGTTGACATACCAACTAACCCCATCGGGGCCCACAAACCTTTTGGTCTTTCATCTTCTAGGGTTAGGGTTTTGAATTTTATTTATGTTAAAAATGCCTCTAAAGCCTCATTGTAAACATCATCATCTTCTTGAAAATGAGCGTAACCATCAAATCTCTTCACAAAGATAAGATGTCACTATTCTAGTGAGTCATTCACCTTGTAATTTTACAATTTTTGTACATTCTCTCATTAATAAAAATTGTGCATTATTGTATGTCTGTCTTTATTGAAATATCATTGTATATTTCATTGTTATATATTTTCCTTCATTTCGTTCTAAAAAATAATCCAGATCAGGAGTGGAACTAGCCAAACTCATCATAGGACTAATGGTAGAAACCAACTTTGACTATCAAACAAAAATAGTTTTGGGTGACTCCTACATTCTAATAGAATCTCTAAAGAAAGTAATCATTGGGACACCACAAGAGAAATTTTCGACAAATGAACATATCTCCTTCGGTCTCTCAGAATTGTCTCAAGTCATTCGGGGGTAACTCAGTTATTATCCTAGTCCACGTAAGAAGGGAAGCCAACACATTAGAAAACTATCTAGCCAATGTGGTTGTTGATCAAGAACGTAAAGAGAACCGGTAGAAATAGTGTGAGGTGGGCCCGGGGGAACTCCGCAAAAATATAACATGTATGGCCATGAGTGACAACCCCCTCTAATATGGGGTGAAAAATGTAGGAGTCGATAGCCTCAATGTGGGGATTCCAGTTGCCTATGCATATACCTAATTGCAATATCCCCCCACCTAGACAACAATTGACATGCATCTGGACAAGGGCTGGTATAGATGGCAGTTGTAATGAAAAGACGAAAATTTTACGGGGAAATGATAGTTCGGGTAATGGAGGTATGGAGGATCGGTTCAATGGTGGGCGTAATGTTGCATTTAGGTGGGATGACACTCATGGTGTACCCTTCATTATAGAAGAAATAATTAGTAGAAGAGGATAGACTTGGGCTTGTGGGATAAGGACCAAATTCATTACTCATGATATGAAGAGGAGGCTAACATGGAAATCAAGGCTCATGATAGGATCCAACAATATAAGGAAGCAATCATGTAGTTTACATCGAACCATAGATAAACTAGGTCTGAACCTCCTCGTTGTTGAAAGCTAGTTTTCAAGCGAGTCGCGGTGCCTCTGAGAAGTGAGAAGGTTGGTGACTCAGGGGTGCTCCACCACCCTTGGTCGCTATAGATCCCTTCATCCTAGGGAGATAATACCATTCATAGAACCACACCTCTCTGGTGGTCGAGGATAGAGATTCAACTACAACTTAGGGGCATTGATACAGAGTGAAGTAAGGATACCATTAAATGCCACAAACCGACTAGGACCCATGGGAAACTCAAGTAGAAGATAGGGGAGGTGAACAACAATTACCAGTAGACTCGATGGCCCACACCAGAGTAGGGAGAGTCATTGGAGAGGTGAGATACCAATTCCACGGCCTCTACTTGGAGCTAGAAAAGAGGGCCATGTCCATTGTTTAGGAGGTAATTGTCAAGAAGGGAAAGACAATATTGGGGAAGCAATTTTGATGGAAGCCAAGGATTGGGTAACAGACCTAGGGAAATCTAGTACCAGGGACACCAAATACTTCCACCTCGTGGAAACTTATTGGCTAACCAAGGACATGGTGGCCTCGGCATGGTGCAACAAAAAATGGAGAACATATCCACTTTGCACACCATGCATATTCTAGAGGCCATATTTGATATTTTCTGTAAATCCCAATTTGGGATTCACTTCCACGAGAGAACAACGAAAAACTAGAGTTCACAACAATGACACCTAGAGGGAAACGCTTCTGAGGAGGGGACCAGGGAGCATCCTATTAGGTTGAATGATGACCAACTGAAACCTAGAAGGTTGCCTAAGGAAGAACCAGTCATGGGGCAGTGCAAACAAACCACTGAATGATGGACTCGACCTCAGGTTATCTTATATTTTCTCCTTATTCTATGATTGGCAGAATCGACAAGTGGGTCGGTCTCGTACTAACATGACACGGGGTCGATTCTGACTGCTACCACTATAACCTCCAAGTGCCATATTTATGTCCCTTCCACAAGAATAGATAAATCAGGGGGATTTGAACTCGAAACCTCATCAAACATAACACTTCATATCACAACACTTGCAAATTGAGTTTTCCCCAGAGGCTCTTTCATCTTCTCCTTTCATTTGAATGATGCAGTTGTTTTTCTTTTTTCTATTGGGAATTTACTCTTAATCCCTTTATTGAACTTTGTAATAGCTAAAAGCATTGATAACTGGAAACATATCCAGTTTGAGTATAGTGGAATCCTAGACAAAACGATTATGAAAAACTTAATGACCCTCAAATTTTGGAATAGAATTCTTGTTTCCAATTTGAAAGACTTCTCAAAACTACTATATTATTTTGTGTATATATAATATGCAACTCTAGTGGGTCTAATAATTATGAACATGTGTTTTCTATTGAAAAATCACAAGTTCCTTTACCAGTCAAATCGTTGTGATCTTAAAAATAAATTAGTATTATTATAAATTCATAATATCTTTTTTACCTTAAAAAAAAACAAACAATTTTAAAATGATTTTTTACATTTAATTCAAACTTTTTTACTTTATCCTTATTTATTACATTATGTTTTGGGAAAATGAAATATAGCCAAACCATGATAGGGTTGAATTACCACCATCAATTTGAATTTGAACGATGCCAAGGACATACTAAACAATAATGAATTTGAAATTGTATAATTAGAATCATAGATAAAATTAAGCCATTTGATGTCCTCATCTTACTTATTTCCATGAATTTTGGATTTGCAATAATAATGATCATTGATACAATCATATCCAATTTTTCATAATTTTTCATTATCATCTCTTTTATAAGATAAATATTATATTTATTAAATTTAAATTTATGATATTAAATTATATATATAGATAGATATATAGATATTTTTTATTTTTACTAATTAATATTATACTTATAAAATTAAAAAAAATATTAATAATATCAAACTTATAAAAAATATTAATAATAATTAAAAAAAATAACATATTTAATTGTCAATGAACTTAAGCTTTCAGGTTTAATTTTTATTAATACGGTAATTTTCATAATGCACTTTTGTGTTTTCTCTTCTTAACACTCATCCAACATACTTTTGTTGTTTGTGTTTTCTCTTCTTCACACTCATCCAACATACTTTTGTGTGTTGTGTTTTCTCTTTACACTTTGCGTTTCAGGGTGTTTCCAGCTCTTCTTTTTTTGGGTATCAATTCGGATACTCAGCTCTTCTTTTTTTGGGTATCAATTCGGATACTCTGTCACATTCTACCTGTATTGATCATAGTTATAGTTACTATCTTTTAAATTTATTAGCGGAAGCTCGGCACATGCTCACAATCATAGTATATATCGAACAAAACACACCTTCATAGTATATATCGAACAAAACACACCTGTGAAGAATAATTAATTAATTAATTCGAGATTTGACGCTGACTCACTGTACTCCCCTTGCGATAATTTGCAAGGTTCTCAAATCGACATATTTACAATTCAGTCAATGCAGAGGTCGCTGGAGCCTATGATTGGCTTCGGCTAAACCACGCGGGTGTTTGGTGCGGATCTTCTATGCATTTCCAAAGGGAGGTATGGATCAGAGAAATAAAAGAAAAAAGAATCGATGCTAATTATAAGGCGAATGGTCTCAGCTTACGCCGGATTTGCAGATAAGAAAATCCAAGATATACTTATGCAGAAAACCCATCTTTTGAGAGCTGCCTAGACACGAAAACCCTGCGATATGGAGCCGCGCTATTCAATCTGCAAGCGGATGGATGCATAGATCGATATAATCAGAAAAAACATGGTTGCAAAATTCCCGAGGAACTTCAAAATGACGACTTGCTGTCAATTAATTACCTGTCCTTGCGCTTTTCCAGAAAACGTCTCAGAGATTGCTGCCGAGCAATAGGGATATCTGCACACGTAAAATTCAAGCTCTGATTACATGGTTCGTTCTTCATAACTTAAATAATCTTAATCTCCATAACTTCACCATTTAAATTAATTCCACCTCTTACCTACGCATGCCTTATGACGGAATGCTGATGTGCTAAATGAGCTCAAAGGCGTGCTGGAAGCTGCTGTAGCTGTAGGAGAACCCATTATATTCCCTGCCAACGTCATTATAGCTTGAGCCTGGTCATCAAAACCAGGAATGGTCATTGAAATTATAACAATCCAACAACTCCACTAAAATGAAAGAGACTATAGTCAATTGAAACACGATTTGGATAGCTTAAAGCGTGCCTTCTGCGCGGAGATGTCATAGACCTTCATGGTCCCCTTGTAGAATATTGTTAGCTGAGGAGGCAAGAAATGGAGTTTTTCCACAGGCCGACTTGAATCAATGCTTGTCTGCCGATTCAAAGATCCGACCACGTCCTTGTGATTATATAATACTTCAGATTCTGCAGAGAGCTCCGTGTAATGGCCCCTACCTTGAGTGGACTCGGCCTTTCTTTCATCAGACAATCCTTGGATGGAAATCACCCGCTGCATAATCTGAGGATTTATCCTCGAGAATCGATGCATGGCTGAACCATAACAAATGAAAAGAAATATAAATTAATTCAATACCCATGCCAACAGTATACTGAGAATACAGAAATATCCTCTTCATTTTAAAATCAAATCTCTGGCAGACGCATGAAGGCTGTAATAGTTCTGTTATTAAACAAATAGCATACCAGCAGTTCTATCGTTCTTGGGCGGATCCTTGAGTGTGCAGGGAGCATTTCGAACACCAAAAAAGTCCATTGCTCTAAGCGGATCTGAAAGCTATAGAATATCCTCAAAACAGAGGTAAACTCTTCTTATACTGTCTAAACGCTTCAAAATTTCTACTCGTTGGTGGAATCTGTAAACAAATACCCAATCATGAATAACAATTCACATCAAGCGCTAAATTCTATGGCCGCAGACCTAAATTCGTGAAGAAATTTCGGGTGAGGAAGAATGACGCGCTTATGTGGCCCAATTCAACCTCTTGGCATCTTGCGCAACACGGTAGGTCAAACCAATGCGTTGTCGAAACGGTCGAAACTGCGACGAAAGATACGTTGAACTGTTCGCCGTCACAATGTACCTTTCTCAGAGTTTAACAGCGAAGTGTGGGACCCGCGTAACGCGTAAAAGTATCATGTATGACCAAACAAATCAATAATAATTCTCCGTCCGGAATTTCCTTAGGATCGCTTGGATGGCGTGGGATGCGAGCATAGAAATCGTGTCAACTGAATTTTGTTAAAATTTTGTCATTAGTTCCAAGTCCTTTTCAAGGTGGAATTGGTCAGAAGATTTATTTTGTGCTCGCATATTATTTATAAAATTAAAATAAACAATTTTTTTTTTTTAATTTGAATTATACTATTTATTACTTTTTAATATAAATTAATTAAAAATTAAATAGTTTATAAGTTATCTTAAATATAGATAATAATTTTGAGTTTTCAGTTTTATACTTATTTATTTTAAATTCAAACACATAAATTTGTATTTAAATGTTGTTATTGTATTATTCAGTTGAATTATATAAATGTTGTTATTGTATTATTGAGTTGAATTCAGTGATTGTATTATGCATACCACCATGTCTCGACAACATCTCCATCTGCTTTGTTGAAGCATCCCTTGGAGCATTAGTGGTCATGCCCCTTAGAACTACCCTTTTACCTCCTGCAATCTTGAACTCCATCTTCATTTTTTGGTATCCCGGAAAGATCATACTTAATGTACTGAGCCACTAAACTCCCATGATAATAATCATGCTCTCTAAATCCATCACAAAAAATTCATTCATAATTGTATGGTTTCCCATGGACAACTCTAATTGATGAACTATCTTTTTGCATGCCAAATTGTGTCTACTTATCACCAACACTCTCAAATCTCTAATATTGATCGTAGGTAAACCCAACCTCCTGAATAATCTTCAGTCAATGAAGTTGTGTATGGACCCACCATTAATCAAGATCATGACTCTATGTCCTTGTACTCCTCCCCTAATCCAAAATTTATGAAAACTAGGAATGCTCGGTAGGGAGGTGATATTCATCCCCTTAACCTCTCCATGAGGCTTCTTCTCATCATTGCTCCACACTATAGCCTGAGTATGTCCTGATCCTACGAATTCATCATTGTCAGAATGTACATAATCATTCTCCATACACCTGTGACCCAACTGCCAAGACTATATTCAATTGTACCAAAGACCCCTTTGTCTCAAATCCCTCTGAGTGTCTCTGTCTATCCAGTTTAGCCTTAACGTCTCCTTTTTTAAGGATCTATTTTCTGTGTTTTTTCGATGTGTGGAAAGTGTATATGTCCCACGCACTATGTGCAACATATCATCCATGATACGCTCCCTCCTCCAAGATCTGTCTGAGCTCCTGTATGATCCTCCAAAAGTGAAGTCTCCAGTCTCCTTTCCTCATACCCTGAGTCATAATTCCATTATTCTCCACTTTGATTTCTAGTTTTGAGTATGCACTTGATGCAGAAATAATCTACTAATGATACAATACTACAGAAACTATGAGGCAAATCCTCATACTCCCTCTGATACACCTCAAATATACTCTTTGATTTTGACTGACCTAGTTTTGGTGTACCTAAGAAGGTCGGCATAGATTTCCTAAGTGACAACCTTCTATAGGAATTCCTATGTGCATGTGTTACCTTGTGTCTATTGTCACCCACTACCCGGTATCTATATCCTCTATGTATGGAACTGACTCCATCATCTCTCATGCCTCCACCAATCACTACAGGTGTCTCCTACAACCGATGGTCAACCCTGATCACTGCACTTCCATCCCTGTGAATGTTATTGTGAGGGTACTCTCTAACATCCAAGTTATGTTGCAAAGGGGTGGATTACTCTCTGCTATAAGTTCCATGATCTAATTAAGTCCCATGCTCAAACAAATCGTGTTGTGCATCACTTCCCACCCCTCCATGCTCTTGCTCACTATCGCTTGCCACTGCAATCTCATGTATGCCCCTATCAACCATTGTACCTCCTAATAATATCATGTAACTATGGATACTTCCCACCACTATTTATCATGTAACCCCTAACGTTGTCTTTTATCTTGGTTGTATCATTGTATGACTCAATCCATGAGTATCAACTGACTCTAGACCCTCAATGCATGTGTCCTCATATGAATTGTCCCTGGCTCTGAAATTCACACGTGTATGCTCAACTACCTTAGAGCTCTCCAGAAATGGTGGATCATGTGACACTTGAACACTCTCAATAATCTTTGGGTCATTTCTCTCCATAATCATCTCTGATCGATATCTGCTCCTCCAAATTGTGAGACTCCTCCAACAAATCATCAATGTCACTAACATATCCCTCTGAAGTGGTTGATGCAAATGAATGACTCTCCACTGAGATGGATGTAGTGGATACCCAATCAGAATCCTTAAGAAGTTGTTCTACTCTTGACTCTAATCCTCAAAGGACCATTTGTGTGATTTTCAAGAATCCCCGCATGTTTTCCAATTCATGAGTAAGTTTTTCCACCTCATTCTCTTTCTCCTCCAATTCCCCATGGTACATCTCACCAATTTCCAGAAGGTAATCTCTATCCATAAGGATATTATAGTAGTTGGAATTCATTACTATCACTCCCTCTCTGAGTCTCTGAAAGTGTGTAATGGAAAACTCTCCTCTCAAACTATCATGTTCCATCGTGGATATCCAACAATACTTATCCACCAATGCGTGTATCATCTAGGTGTCTCATGGTTTCCATGATCATATCCTGTTTGACCTTTAGCTTCCCTACCAAATAAAGTGACTCACATGAGCCAACATCTCTATTGTGATGAAATAACGACTCACCATTACTTCTCCTAGGATCAAATGTGGAATTCTCATCATCATACTCACCAACATCCACTGCACTACTCTTCTCGTCACCCATATGCACATCTTGTAAAGTGAGTCCCTTCTCCAAATATGACTCGCCCTATGTCAATGCTCCATCGCCCTTAGGTGTATCCACACTCAAATCATCCTGGACCTCATCACAAGGAGAAGATGTTATCTCCTCCTCATGATTTTATGTGTTAACCGCCTGTCCACCACATGTGCTAATGTCATCAGGTGGTATGGTAGAATAAGGCTCAATCTTGTTTGCACAATGCTCCATCACATACATACAAATTATATGGCCAATTGAAGAAACACCCTTCTGTCCTCCTCCCAAGGAATCCTATATAACTTCCACCAACTTATAGAGAATATTATCACTCTCATCCAACATAAGAGTCATAATTGATTACATTGAGATTATCGGATTTATTGGATGATCTTCATTGACAACATAGAAGAAAATGTGAAACATCTCAAGGATCAAATCATGACATCCAATATCCCACATCACCACACATGACATAATATTTTCCATTGTATCCAAAAGGGTTACCCTCCTTCCAAACAAAGGACTATGTATATAACCCAAATCTCTGAAAGTGGAAATAATAAGCTAAAAGGCATCCCTCAACATATCATCCTCATAAGGAGCATCTAGTGTTGATATCCTAGTGATCTCACTAATGCATGTGGCTACCATAAGTGACACATCTCCATCCTTGTTCCTCAAAAATAAAGACATGACTAATGCAATCCCGGATGGGCGTGTTGCTTCCCACATCTTCTTTGAAGGTTCATGATTTACCTTAGACAAAGTGCTTGCCACTTTCTCAAGAATTTCAAGAAGAGAATCTTTGGATTGAAGAAGTTGTTTTAGCCTCTTCATTGCTGCAATTACTTGTTGCTTCAACTGAGTTTCCATTTGAACTATATTCTCACTAAGTATCATAGCTAAAAGTGAAGGGGATAAATGTTGGCCACTTATCTAATTCAATCTGAAATTTTATCATGTTGACTTCCCCCTCAGGATGGAAATAAAACCAGCTCTAATATACCACTGTAATATCCCCAATTGAATCTGATGTAAAAATCAGATCTATGTGGTTGAAAACTTTCGTCAAACACCTTGATGGTATGCTCAAATACCCTTTCCAAATAACTTTCACTTACTATCACAACTTCGTTAAGGATGTCTGATGGACGTATGATTCCAATTATTTCAATTCCTACTCCTTAACACTTCTTTGCTAATGGTTGTTATAAATATTTGTTGGTTGTTATGTTTTATGGCAGTTGTCTAGTTGAAGTCTTTTGACAAACAATTTTCATACATTGGTTGTAGCTATCATTTTTATGTATTTATGAATGGTTTATTTGTTTATAACAACAAGATACATCATGGAAGTTATGAGAATAACATATAAATGAACACCAAATAAATGCTCAAGAAATTATAACAAGAGTGCCTCCAACTCTTGACTTGTTTATATAATATATGAGTTGAATGTCAAGAAAATTTCCATATCTGATCACAATGATATTGCAGTTGTTATGTAGGCCATAATGGCAAAAATACATTGGAAATTTGTAGCAAATATCCTCAGCAATATAGCTATCAAGGTGGTTGCACCAATAATGTGAAGATATCATAAGAAGTCGCACTAATGGGAGAGATAACATGCCATGTTGTAATAATTTTGCCTAGCAACTAATAAATCTATTTTCTTAAGGGATGTCACTCAAACCCTTTTCCAAAATTCACTCAATATGAGTACAACCTGGTCTCAAGAGATAAACACTCAATCAAACTCTATAAATGAATATCTTGACATTTGAATAGGGCCCCTCTAGCAATAATTAGTCCTTGAGTGAAATCATGAAGGTGGGTTACACTTTTGCTTGTTTTATGACAAA
>CBVK0100225378.1:0-10144 GCA_900067695.1 Picea abies | reverse complement strand
TGATGCCTACAATCCAAGGCTTTATGACCATCTTCATTACAAGAAAAACAATAACCGTTAAACATACTCTCATACCTTCTTTGATTCATCCATGAAGGTGTCTCTCTTCTGAACTTGCTTTGAGGTATATGAATATCTTCTGGATGTCTTCCATGATCTGATCTTCTAAATGTTGTAGTGTTTCTTTTATTTCTTGAACGTGAAGAGCCTAAGTCATACCTGCTTTCACTTTTTGCAAATGAAGGAGTTGTGTCAGACCAGTATTCATATTTTTCAAATCAAGGACTTGTGTTAGACCTATTTTCATCCTTTACAAGTGAAGGACTTGTGTTAGACTTGTTTTCACCTTTTACAAATGAAGGACCTGCATCAAATTTTTTAGGAGTACTGATCTCTTCCTTATTGTATCCAAGGCCAGATTTGTCGTTTGGTTATCTCTAACTATCCAAGATCTCATCTAGGGTCATGGAGTTGTTCAAGAAATTGTTTTGGGTGTTTGACTTCTCAACCTTCTTTCTAAGATTCACAACTTTTGCTTCCAGCTCATGACAAGATTATTCCTTTTTGACCAACTAATTCCTTACCACCTCTTCTCTCCTTTTGGCTTCTTCAAGTTGAATTTTAAGATTGACATAGTTTTCCCTTAGTTTCTTTAGATCTGCAATGTTTTTGTTTGAGACATCATCTTCCTTCTTTACTTCTTTTGATTGACCAATTTCATTTTTCAGTCTGTTGATTTTCTCTTCATTTTCTTTTGTTAGATCAATAACTTTTGTTTTCAATCTTTTGATCTCATCTTCTTTGTTTTCTAACTGAATCTTTTTCTCAGATATGATTTATTTATTGTATTTGATATTTTCTTTTATTTCCAGGATATTCTTCTGATTGCCAAGCTCATCATCTTCCTTCTCCTTTTCTTTTACTTGACTAATTTCTTTCTTCAGCTTCTCGATCTCCTCTTCTTTCTCTTCTAACTGATTGTCCTGTTCATATATTATATTATCATTGTCTTTGAGCATTTCCTTTATTTTCAAGACATGTTTTTGACTCTTTTCAAGGTATTCTTGAGTGTAGTCATGAAGATAGCTATAGTCTGATTCATTATGGTGATAGAGGTATTCAGAGAGACTCCAATCAACCTTTTCTTTGGCCTTTGATAGTTTTTCTTCTTCTTCTTCTTCCATGGGATAGATGCTAACAGAACATTATGTTATTGTATTTGAGTCTTCTTCTTTTCTTGCAGAGGACGATTCAATATCACTGCTATTGCAATCAAAATATTGTGGAGAATCCTTACTTTTATTGATGGTTGAGTCTTCATCTTCATCCTTGATAGGAATGGCTTATGTGTCTTTATTTTTTATTTGATACATATTTTCTAACTTTAGCCATAAGTCCTTGGCAGATGTGCATAGTCCTATGCTTGTCTTGACTGTATCTGATAATCCATTGAGAAGAATCTTCAATGCCACTTCATTGTTCTTCCATGCTCTTCTTTGGACTGTAATTTTGGATAGATTCTTTGATGTAGTTAAGTCTCGGGGCTTGCTTACTACTGAACTCCAAACTTCAGATCCTTTTGACTTCAAATACTGTTTCATATTTTCTCTCCATGAGGAGTGTTATGTTACATAAAATAAAGGAGCTTTAATTGCAGAGAGAACCATCTGTCCACCCA
Source organism: Picea abies (assembly GCA_900067695.1). Classification (NCBI taxonomy): domain Eukaryota; kingdom Viridiplantae; phylum Streptophyta; class Pinopsida; order Pinales; family Pinaceae; genus Picea; species Picea abies. The sequence continues at coordinate 8,466 of CBVK0100225378.1, read as the reverse complement.
TTTCTTCAAGATCTACCTTCCAGTGTTTAAACTATGTTTTGAAGGAACCTTCCCTCTGATACCAATTTAAGAACACACTGCCCACACTAAGAAGGGGGGGTGAATTAGTGTGTGGACTATTCTAACTTTTTATTCTCTCAAGTTACCAGTTAAAACATAATTGAACAGATTAATAACAATTAAATCATAATCACAATGGACACAGAGACACCAAATGTTTGTATACGATTTTGTATAATTGATATGAACATAGTATTTTAAATATATGTGAAAGAGGGTTTTCTTTTAGCACTAACTAATTGTTTCAGCACCAACTCCTTAGAGAACACCAACTCTCAGCCAAGACTCAGCTTGGCGCAAGAACCAGCTTGCTGCAAGACCCAACTTGCTGATAGAACCCAATCTATCCAAATAAAGTTTATTCAACTCCAGTAGTAGTGATCCATTATAGAATCAATTATATATTATGATCAAAGGTATATCATAATACACTCATCACTGCATTTCATCTTCTCTGTATTTCATGTTTTATTTCCTCTGATATCTTCTTGGAATCTGCTTCGGCTTTTGATCTTCCGTTCTGAAGTGCAGAGACACTTTCTTCTCCCACTCCTCCATGATTATATACTCTTCAAATGGTGTGAGTGTGACACAATTTTGTCCCTTCATTTCAACCATCTCACCTCTTCGATTAATTAGTCTTAATTATTTTTTATTTATTTTACCGTGAAGGTTTTTCATAAACTGATCACATTCATGGATCAATTTAATCCTTTATACTCGATCTTGAATCTCTGTTATTTTCACAGAGACCAAATTCCGTGGAGGCGCTTCCTTCAAACCATCACATATGACCATGCGTTACAGAACCACGGGCTTTACCAACTATAGCGACATATTATAATTTCCTTTTAAAACTCTTATAGCATATGACTAACGGCGGTGACCTTATGTTAGGCGAGATGAGCACTTGAGTTTTTATTGATTCAACGGTCACGATTCAATATTCTATTGAGATGGACGGCTGACGGTATTTCAACACTTTGCCCTTCGGGTCTTCATGACTTCCAACATTTCAAATCTCCCAAATACGATATCACCAAACAGATTGGATGGTTCACATTATATCTTGGAACCAAATCAATGGTTAGCGCTAATCCTTACACTCATTCTTCATTGCTTAATCCAACGGCCAGGACTTAATCAGGCAATGAGATGTATGGCCACCATTTACTCCAAGTCTCCGGACTCCAGAATTCTCAAGCCTCAACTCATTGTAGTATGATCAATGATTGATAACACTCTTGAAGCGATCTTTCATATCGGATGACTTATGTCCACTTCGGGAATTTGGCATTCGAGACTTTCAATTCTCAAACTCTTGTTTTCTCTCGGAGCATTTCACCCGTAGTCTACAATCCAGTGATGCATGCCCTCTTGTTTTGTAAGTCATCAAAGGTGGACATCACTTGCTACAGGTTAACACATCTGCTTACATTATCCTTCCACTATAGTAGATCGATGATCAGGAATGCTCCCGAAGTGATATTTCAGATTGGATGTCTCGTGTCCACTTCGGGTCTCCGGAATTCGGGACTTTGGGACATTGGGAGAGTGCGGCGGTAAAAAATCTCGAAGCAAAACTCTAGAGTGAGTAGTTGCCACGTGTCACTCATATTCGTGATTTTCACATACTTGAAATGATGAATCAACTTGACACTTGTCATTGTCTGATTGCACCACGTGTCATTGCTGATATAGTTCACTGACGTGGATCTCCCACATATCCTTGCTTACATGGTCTGCTGACCAACATTCATAATCCAACGATCCTTGTTTGTCCTCCAAATCCAACGATCCTTATTCACTTCGGATTTCTGGCCTCCGGGTATTTCAAATATCAAACTGACGGAGGGTAAGTTCCTCACATATTTAGACCCATAGTGAAGGATGTTCGTTCAATCAGGATCTAGGATCGACGACATGATTTTTCTATGATGTAGCTCTTGTATCTTATCCTGTCCTTCCACTTTAACACTATCTGACAACTGTGGATATTCTCGAAGAAGATTAGAGGTCAACGATGATTGTGGAACTGCAACTTGCAAGTGATTTAATTTTCCTTTCAATATCTGCAATCTATCCCTGTTGTAGATTTGGTGTTTACGCATCCGACGGTCATGATTTAATCTAACTTAAAATGGTCATTATTTGGATCAACCACGGTCGTAGATATTTGAAGTTGTGTGATTTAATTATCTAGATGGATTGTGAGATTGTAACTGGCGAGTAGTTTAATTCTGCTTCTGATCTCCGCAATTTATCCCTACCGTAGATTTGGCGATTGCGCATCAACGGTCTTGATTTTCTCTATGTTTCATCACACCATACCTTGTGCCATCTCTTCTGATCTTGATCTCTGTGTTTTTTAACCCTCCTAAGCTCTTTTTATAAGAACATTATTGATTCTATCATGATCAACAATAATCACGAATTTCTTCATCCTTAAGGTGATTTTCTTCTGTCGATTCTTTTTCTTCCTGAGATTAACCTTACTGCTCTGCTTACTATGATTTTTGACATCAATGACAACACATGAATGGCAATATTTCCAATACTTTACACTCTTGACTCTTTTCCTTTTATGATGGTGTTTTATGAAAAAGACAATGCACCATTTAAATCAACTTATGGCTAGACCGCTTACTGACATTTGAAGTCATTATTTATTTGATTACTGACCTCATAAACCTTGACACACTAACTATGACTCACCTAGGAATGCCTTGATTTTCCCAAGATCATGGCATTACTTTGAAAACTTTGGACAAAACTCTAACTCTAACAATGAAAATCGTGGTGCTAACAACTGGCTTCAATGGGGATGCTATCCTCCCAGTGAGGTAGCAAAGAACTCATATACCTTGTGCCTATCCATTGGTTTTCTCTCAAACTCAACTTTCCAACCATAATTTATAACCTTCTCTCTTGATGACCTTAAACCAATCCCACTGAAATCCAAACCTGATCTGTTCTGCCAAAAACGTATTTTGCAACTGAACCAAAACCAAACTGAAACTAAAAATTGAAAAAATGATGAAAGAGACGCTCCCCATGTTGATATTATTCACACTCCTACCTACTCTAAGTTTTAAGAAAACTTTTTGAATCAAGTAATTTCAGATTTCCAATAAAGCCAATCAAGTATCTTCTCACATAAATTGACTGCTTGATTGTGTTTGAACAAAATTGACCCCGGAACATGTGATGACAAGGGTAACTTATAATACTTATGTTTATCATAGTGGAGACATGGATGTGAATTTAAATTGAAGAATCTTTCCATATATTCATCTATAGGGTCATAAAAATTGTGGATGTTTCATTGATTCCCAAAGCAGTCTACAATCGGGTTATCATGAATGTAATGTTCATGTGTATCTTCTACTTGCACATACTGCTTCAGGTGTGGATTGTCAAAATCGTTTCCAGACACAAAACATTTCTCAATCTTGACATCTAAAGGAAGTTGAAAAGGATCTTCAAAAGACAAGATTTGATAGTGAAAGTCTTGGGACTGAATTTGACCATCTAAGGCCTCAAGATCATTCTCAAGTTTTTCAACAAACTATTCTAAGAAACTGACCTTATCTTTAGAACAACATTTACATGACTTCAAATACATGGGTAAAAAAATTTAGAAAGCCTCTTCGATTTGATCATCATCAAACATGTCAAAATATTCTTTAAAACCCTCAACAGAAACAGGATTTGCTACTAACTCTGGTTTTTCCATCCATGTTTCCAAGAAGACAATCCAAAAATCTGTTATAGATCTAATAGACCTAATAGACAAACCTTCGGCCAAACCTTTACACTTTCCTTGGAACAAATCATAAAACAATATAAGGAAAACATCTTATTGTTTGACTCTAAGAAGCTCAGTGAAGTCGCGAAAAATTGATATATTCTTCAAAGTCAAACTCAAATATTCACCATTAAATTTTGGACCATTCCTTAAACAATATCCATTCTTGGGTAAAGAATTTGGAAAACCATAAATCTGTGAAAAGTCCAAACATGCATACCTTGAAACAATTGTAGCAACATCTGAATTCTTCATCAAATCCAGTGGATTCAGTAGCACCTTCTTCAAGATTTAAAACCTTCGAACGTTGGAGTCACCATTGATACTTTGACATCTAGATAGAACTGAAAATGGAGTCACTAGGTGGATGATTTACAACGTCTTCATGTCTGATTGTTGTCTACCATCAACAATCAGATCTGAACTTTGTCGTTTAACCCAGGGAAAATGCAACTTTCAGTCCCCGAAAATGGTGCCAAAATGTTGACATTGAGTAAATTGTTGGGATGAAGAAACAATCTACAAAGGTAACCTACAAACCAACTTTAAGACCAAAAACTAGCCTATCAAATCTAGAGAGGGCTCTCTCTGAGACTTGATCTCTGATAGACAGATTGTTTTTTAACTGATGGCTAGATTTATATGTTTGAGATAGTTTTTTCAAGGTTTGTTGGAAAAAATGTATAATATCTCTAGGGCTATGGAGTCAACCCCCGAAACCAAAAGAAAACAATGTCCAGTAGGTAGAAATCCTCAGAGGAACAAAGCCTAAACAAGTTGATGAACTTCAATTTTGAGATAAATTATGTAGGGTGAAAGAATAACATAAACACATAACAAAATCAGAGCATCATAAAGGATGAATTCTGAACTTAGTTAAGAAGATAAACATAATTTAAATCAGTTAAGTCTAGAGCACTATTAGATGAATTCTTGACCTTTAATTTACCAATTTAAAGAGAAGAAAAGTGCATATGAAAGTAAGTACAGAAGGAATACATACAAAGAAGAGTACAATCTTCAGATCACCACCATTAGAATCTTTTTCATAAGGAGTTCAGGACTTCTGCATTTGTATTTCTATTAGATTCAGAAAATTACATTGAAGATCAAAATTCCTATACTTCTTCCCTCCCTTCTTTACATAAAAATAGTCGACATATATAGAAAATAAGGCTACATTTAGCTACTAGAGGTTGAACTACTACATCCTAAAGTTATGGATCTAGTTGCTTTCAAAGAGAACAACAACCTCTACAAGATTTACCAAAAATAGAAAACCCAATTTGTTAATCATAACAAAACTAAAATATCATTACAATCATAGATCCTTGAGAAAAAATTGATCATGTGGTTGTGATGAGTCATCATATGCACTGTTGGACAACCATGTCACTCTTGCACAGCGAATTCTAGTTACTACTGCGCAAATTTTGGCTACAACATTTGTGTAGCAACTTTGCGTTGTGACTTCGCGTAGAGAATCTTCATGCTGAGGTTGCTTGTGCGAATCCAGGTGGCAGCAAGGGCTGGGAACATTCATCTTTTTCCTTAGCTTATTTATCCAATTTAACTTGTAGTTGTAAGGTCTTGTTTTCTTTTCTCAATGAAAAGTTATTTCTCTTTAAATTTCCCACCTGCCTCAACAAAGTTGCATTCCTCTTCAATTTTGACTAAGCATTATAAATGACTGCACATGCATTGTCTATGGTTTTTCTGCATTTCTTGTAACGATTCATGATCCCTTCCTCTGATATTCTCTTTTCTTCCCTGATCTTGATGATATGGTATTGAGCTTCTATTAGCTTCTTATTCAGCCATTTTATGTTCTTGTCTCCTACTGTGGGTGAAGTAGGATATTTATGAATTGCTTTACTATGTGGTATCTGTGTTTTAGGAGTATTTTCTATTAGTTTCCTTTTCAATTCTTCATTCTGCTGGTAGAGTTGGGATATAATATGTTGAGATTTCTTGAGTTGTTGTTGCATCTCTTTGACATTTTCATCTTTCTCCCTTAGTTTCACCTGCTCTTCATCAATATCCTGGGATACAAATTCAACAAGCTCCATCTAAACTATGGGTATGGGAAGCCTCCTATAAAATGACCTGGTGCGTGGTTTACTGGGAACCTGTGTCTCCTTAGGTTCATCAATGAATTGTATTTTGCTTCTTTTCTTCAAGACTGGATGACTAAGTTATGGATTCTCAATCTCTTTTCATTTTCCCCTTTCAGAAGCACCTCCTTCATTTACCCCTGAACTATGAGATGTTGACTTCTCAGGAGACAATGGAGTATCTCCTTTAGCATCCAGGGAAATGTTTGTTGAAGTCAAGAAGGAATCCTAGTCCCTGTTTAACTTTCCAAGAAATTCAACCACCAACATCTTTACAAAGGAAAAATGGAATAGGCTACTCTTTTGCTGGTCATGTTTGGCTTGGACATTGTCTGCCATTTTTCCCAGGCTTCTACATAGGAATAAAGGTAATTTTAGGGGGCTTTTCCCTTTGAAATGCCTCAGGAGCCTAATGTGGTATTGATATACCTTGTCAAAACTACCCTCACAAATAAAGTATTTATGGATTACCTTCAAAATATCCGCATAAGGTTCCAAAGCATATTCCATGGGAATGCATGCACCAACCTTTCAAATTCTATATTCATGTTTGAGAAAATCAATATAAAATGAAGTATCTAACAGCATACCTTTAAACCACTTCTCTCCTTGCATAGGAATATCTATAGCAACAGATATGGTCTCCTCTAAAACTGGAAAAATGATCCATGCAATGGTTGCGCTGACACCATTAAAGTTAAGAAAAAACTTCTTGGTTAGCTGCACATTATACCCCTGCGCCTTTTCACAGAATCTCATGCATCCAACTGGTTCAAAGGACACCCTAATCGTTGTGTCTGCATTTACCAAATTTAAACTATGTGGCTCAAACCTCATGACTTCCCTGCTTCTTACATTATTTCTTTTTCGTTGAGGAGTTGTCATGATGTTGATATATGTCAACCCTATGTAAATGAAGGAGTGAAACAATAAATTGTAAAAACTTATGCGTATCGAAAATGGGAACAATAACCTCTGAGCAACAAACAAGAGCAATAACCTCTGCGCAACAAATGAGAATAATGACTTTTGCATGGTGCGTAGCAACATGTAGCAATAGAAAACTCTATGCAGCAACAAGTAGCAAGAAACTCAGCACAGCAACGAATAGTAGAAGAAAAATCATCGCAACAACGAACATTAGCAGAAAACTCAGTGCAGAAACAGAGATGGCAAGAGATTATCTTAAGTGAAGTAAAGTTGGTTATGTGAAAAGAAAATTTGTTTTAGAGGTTAACTTTCCATGAGCTCCAAGAAAACATATTGAACAATGATTGAAACAAATGGAGAATGTGCAAAAAATAACAAAGTGAAAGGTTTGCGTAGAGAATATCAACACACAGGGTTTGTGTAGCGACTGGAAGCACACATCATTTGTGTAGCGACTGGACTTTGTGTAGCAGAGAGATTTGGAGCTTGTTGGAGAGGCTATGGATGACACGCAGGTCTTGGAGGCAATGGATAAAAACAAAAGGTGGCCAATATTTATGCTTGAATGGATAAGGAATGAAATTATGAAAAGGAAAGTGGTTATCCATAGTGACAAGACGTTTCAATGCAATTTAAGTATTTGCGCAACGGGTACACCTTTGAAGTTTGCAACTGTACAAATGACATGGGGTGGCATGATTGTTCCTTTTCTAACTTCATGATTAGGTGATTATGAAACATAATACCTTTTGACATGACATTCACCCTAACCTTTGATTCGACCTTAGCACACCATTTCTCACTTTTTAATATGATTCAAGACTTAGGAAAGTGGACCATTACAAATTGAACATGATGGACTTTACACTCTTGACTCTTTTCCTTTTATATGATGGTGTTTTATGAAAAAGACAATGCACCCTTTAAACCAACTTATGGATAGACCCCTTACTAACATTTTAGATCATTCTTTATTTGATTACTAACCTCATAAACCTTGACACACTAACTATTACTCATCTATGAATGCCTTGATTTTCCAAAGATCATGGCATGACTTTGAAAACTTTGTACAAACCTCTAACTCTAGCTATGAAATTCATGTTGCTAACAGAGTGCACTCCTCTCACAACCATCCCAGGAAATATTTCTTACACATCTCAGGAACTAGGGTTGGATGATGTTGTAGTGAATGTAGGTGGATATTATTATAGCCATAAAACTAGGGCTATTGAGAGGAGAATAAAGAAGGGAAAGAGGGGAGAACCTACACTCAATAAGGAAACCTCTCAGAGAAGCATCAAATGGAAAGAAATCCCATACCCAAAATAAAATGTTATACATGTTGCATCATCCCTTAATGCATTTACAAGTGCAAATTTTATATCATCATATGAAATAGGAGAATCATTGTGTTGAGGAAAAGGTATGAAGAACCTCACTCCAACATTTTTGAATCTTACTAGCATAAGGTAAGATAATTGGGATTGTCACCCAGGGTTTATAGCCTAAGTCAAAATTATCATTTGATTCACGAGCAATAAGTACAAGGAA
>CBVK0100225372.1:0-11813 GCA_900067695.1 Picea abies | reverse complement strand
CCTCTTCTCTTCTTCTTCACAAATCCACCCTAGGGTTTTATCTCAAAACCCTAATCTCCAATCTCCAAGGGATAAACCCTAACTATAGAACTATGTGATTCTCCAAGAAGACCAAGAAACTCTAGCACCTTAAGAGAGAGGCATAATACAAGTACAGGTGAAGAGTTGAGAGAGAGAGAGAGAGAGAGAGAGAGTGCACACTATCTTATCTTAGTCACATCTCATCACAAGAGTGAATACAAGTGATTGAATGAATATGTTTGATCATCATCTATAATGTTTTCTCCACAAGAGACAACCCTAGTCACAAGAGAAAACTCCAAACCAAGACATCATCTTTCCCTTCCATAGCTTCTCCTAGGTTTCCTCATGAACTCATCATCCCTAGTGAATATCACCAAGAACAAAAAGATGCAGATGATGATCAAAATGGAAAGACTCTCTCTTTCCTCTATTTATATGAGAGATAAGGGAGGCCAACAATACTATGTGGGCCTAAGCCCTTACAAGCAACCTACATGAACCCTTGTAGGCCACACAAGTGAGATGTCCACTCTAGAGTACAAGTGTCATGTTCCAATGTCGATGTTGTGCACAATAATGCATCCAAGGTGATGTAGCTACATAAGGAAAGTGCTCACCAATCCATCACAACTATCCATGGACTCCATCTATCCTCCAAATCAGTGTACACAACATTGTTGAATCCCCAAGCGTCATCGATCCACTCCAACCCTTTGAACAAGAATCCAATATGCCACGTGCCAACTAGGGATTGAATCCCTCCTACGTGGTTTGTAATTATCCACATCTCCTGTAGGGTGCTCTCTAAACAAGTGGCTCATCCATGATGCATCAATGAATTCTGTCAACCAAACTTCCCAAGAGATCTTCAATTCCCAAGGGAAGAACAACAAGCCTACAATCAACTAAGGTCATGCATCCACTGAGCAAGCTATATCAATTGTGCATATCCATCATGGACCATATCTCATGCTATAATCCATATTGGAACATCCAAAGGCTAAATATACACCATGTACCCCAAATCTCATGAAGTACCCCCAAACATGATGTAAATAGATTCGAAGTAACCCAAAAATATAACAGTCCCTCTTTACAAGAAAAGTGTTTACATTGACACTTGTTGACTCCCTTTGCAACTCCACCAAACCTGTTATCTATCAATACTGGCCACTATCCCAAAATCAAACACTATCATATTCAAAAAAAAATCAATCATGCTATCATAACATCTCGATCATCCAATGAATAATGACCATTTGTTAATATGAAGGAATATCTCCTTGGAGCGAAAGAAAATACCAAAATCCATCATCCTCCAAGTTGGCATCATGGACCAACATCAATGGAAACCACATTATGAACTCTCCAGGACATCTTGAAATTATAATCATATCTCCATACAAGATCGAGTCAATCCTAAAATACATATATCATGGTATAGTCATCAAACTTTCAAGCTCATCAACCTGTCAACGTGAGAATTCCTCTTATGCACCTCAAATCCTTTGGTAACCAAACCAATCTAGACTAGGTTGAATCCCTCATCCCGAGAGAATATTGAGATAAGAGTAATATCAAGGGAAACTCCCTCTATATGAGAGAATCAAGAATCACTCACTCTGTACTCTATACTACTCTGATCAATGGCAATCCTAGAGTTAATCTCAGTAACATCCTCCATCAAGGTATCACACCTCTCCAATGAACAACTAGAAGGCTCATGAGTGAAGTTAATTTCATCATCACCCCTCTCCTCCTCTATACAAGTGGAATTCTTGTGGATGGAAAAAAACAATGCTATATGGCTAGCACATCTCACCCTCCATTCAAATTTGGGTGCCCCTATCTGCTCCTGAGACTCAAATTTGGAACAACAATCTCAACATTGTCTTCGATCACTGAAGGAGAATCCTATGGACCGAAAGATCCTACATCCTCATATATATGACATACAATTATAGTTTCTAAACTTGAACATGAACCTAGCTCAATCATATCTCTCCATGCATGTTGTAATATTTGAGTGAGCCATCTCGGCCTCTTGTAATCTAGAGTAGGAAAGGGAATATATATACTCCATCTCACCTCAGCTTCTTGTGCATCAAACTCATCTCAAACCTCTGAATCTAACTTATATCATCCCTTTGAATCAATCTATAGAACAACAACCTCTACATTATCCTCAATCACTGAAGGAGAATCACATGATCATAGAAGATTTCACACCCTCATCAAATATCACAATCTTGTAAGTTGTAGAAGTATCATTGTATCTATCAACACAAGATGTTATCACAACATCTGAATCTTGGAATCAATCACTAAAACCACAATAGATTATGAACCTATCACCATGGCCTCCTCAACCCTAGAAGGCTCATCCAACCTTTTATATAAATGTACAAGTGCCACTGGATCAACAAGTAACCTATAAAGGCCATTGTCTCTCATCCCGCTAGCCCTGATTGCTTGAACTAGATAGACTAAAATCTCTAATAGTGTACTACTATCCCTCGAACTAGATAGACTAAAATCTCTAATAGTGTACTACTATCCCTCAAGAGCAACTATCCACTATACATATGTCATTCAAGACACTAAAAGAAGATGCTTGTTCAAACTAGTAACAAACAAAACAAAGCCCAACTCAAGAACATCACTTGAAGGCATCTAAAAGGAAATGGAGCCAACTCCTCTCACATGATAAGTGGCATCATCACCAAGCTCCATGATCATGCCTCCCTCCTCCCTCTTGCAACAGAAATTCTTTGAATAAAAACCTGTCATATGTCACATGGCTAAACTATTCACATACCAACCAACACTAGACATAGTAGTGTTAGAAGATAAACAAGAAACCAATGCCATATCCATCCTAAGAAATCTGTAATACAAAGAAAAACCAACAATAGCATTTCAATAGCATCAGTAATTTTTTTCCATACTATTAATGATTTGCAGAAAAAAACAGTATTGAAAATGTGTATAAATATTGGATTCTGTACGTAATTAAGTACACTGCAACTGCAATCTGTTTTCTTTCTAAATGGGTGTTTCATGAAAACATATGAAAGCCGAAGTTAAATCTTCGTAACATAGTAAGTTTGTGGTTTTGCATATAAGATCGATTTATGGCTGTCCAGTTTTCCTGTATAATTAGAAGGTTTTTCAATGAAATGAATGATCAGATTTTTCAATGAAATCTAATGATCTTATCGAATGTATTTCTTCATGATCTTTCTTGTACTCACGTTTTTTTAGCTGAACGAATGCAGTTCTAAGATACTTGAAATGATGAATAAATTTTATGTCCTGGCGAAGTTTTACTATGATTTAAAGCTTATTTACAGTAAAACAATAATAATATTAGGGTTTTGTCCAATGCTACATCCGTTCATATTATTAAAAATTCAATTTCTGTTCAGATTATTAAAAATTCAATTAAAATTTAGAATTAAGGATAATCCCAACTTTTTAATATTTTGACAACTGAAATCAGTTTATTATAAATTAGAACACGTTATTTCAAAGCTGTAGAACACGTTATTTTTTCCTTCGTAAAATTACAAAGAGATAAAATTACAAATGATGATAGTTTACCAAGAAATTAGGCACAAGGGCCCTCTAAAAAATATAGCCCTGGGTGATGGCTGATATGACTGACTGGTTCCAAGAAGAAAATGTTGTAATGCTTCCCATGAGACCTGTGCTCAGACCTAGTTCCAGCACTGGTGATATCCGTTATTTATTTCTTTAGAACTAATGCCACCACCCAGCCCATGGAGAAACAGCCTACCTGTTCTCACTCGCTAATTCAAAATAATGTTAGTCTGGCCCTTTCCCCATCGTCCCAAATCTGTGGTAGCTTTAAATCAATATGGATAACGTAATTATATGAGCAAGTTATTACCATATTAACAGGAAGATTGAGATCATTGAAATCCATGAATAGGGGGTTGTTGTTTGTAGTTAAGCTTCTTAATAATATTTTCTTAATAATATTTTCAATGGGTTGTTTGAATTTTTATTCATAAAGCAGTTTTTAAATTGTAAAAAATAAAGTCAATATATTGTAGGTATTGGGAAGGTATTAAGTTTATTTATTAGTTTATGAACGACATTGTGTTTGTGTTTTTTTTCTGATTACCCACATTGTTGATATACTTTATGAACGACATTGTGTTTGTGTTTTTTCCTGATTACCCACATTGTTGGTATACTATTATGACAATGTCTTTCCTAGATCATAAACTAATATTAATTTCCAAAAAAAATATTGCAATTGAATAAACATAAACACAACAAGAAGAAAAAAAAGTCAGTACTACTACTAAGTAGTATTCTTTAAAAATTCAAACAAATCATCTTAGTTTTGTTATAAATTTGACATTTTTTCACCTTTCATCCTATACTTAACAAGAAATTATACACTAGCAATACATTAACCATGTATTCTATAAAATAATAGTATAATAGCTATGTATTTTGATTCAGTACTCATTACTTCTCATACCTCAAAGCAACTTGAAAGATGTATATTCATGCATCTTACTTGTGTACTATATATTTGAACAAAAGCATGTAATAGTATATTAGCTATGCATTCTGATTCAACACTCATTACTTCTCATATCTCAAAGCAACTTGAAATATGTATATTCATTCATCTTACTTTTGTACTATATATTTGAATAAAAGCATGTAATAGTATATTAGTTATGCATTCTAATTCAGCTCTCATTACTTCTCATACCTCAAAGCAACTTGAAAGATGTATATTCATTCATCTTACTTTTGTACTATATATTTGAACAAAAGCTTAAAATTGTTGGGCCACGAGGTCTCATACACCAATTTGGTGTCTGACTTGGTCGTGACCTTAAAAATAAATTAGTATTATTATTATTATTATATTAGCTATGCGTTTTGATTCAACACTTATTACTTCTCATATCTCAAAGAAGCTTGAAAGATGTATATCCATTCATCTTACTTGTGTACTATATATTTGAACAAAAGCATGTAATAGTATATTAGCTATGCATTCTGATTCACCACTCATTACTTCTCATACCTCAAAGCAACTTGAAAGATGTATATTCATTCATCTTACTTTTGTATTATATATTTGAACAAAAGCATTTTTATTCTAGGAGAATATACATTATTCATATATATTAAAATTATAAGTTCTAAATATTATTTATATGCATTTTGTTTTTGTGGTTACATTTCTCCTCTCTTAACATTATATACAATAAGCAAACAAATCACAATTAAAATTAAAATTCCTAATGCATTTTGTCTTTATTTTTAAGTTTTTTTCTTTTCTTAAAATCATATAAAAAAAATTAGCAATAAAGAAATCACACAAATCATATAAACAAAACACTTTTAACTAAAGTCCGAAATATTATTTATATGGAAAAAAAATTAACTATTTCTAATCTTCACTATTTACTTACTTATCAAATATATTTTCTTAGAGTGTGAATTTCAACTCAATTCATGAACAAGCAAGAAAAAACAGTAAATCTATACCTATATTAAAAAAAACATGAAAATTTATATCTACATCAATTGAAAATCTTAGCAATAACATAACTCAAAAGTAAAAAAAACATTAAAATTTCAATCTACATCAATTTAAGATCTTAACAATAACATAACCCAAAAGTATTCTCTAATAATGTGTGTTGGTCACATATAGAACATCCTAACAAAGAAAACAAGGCATGGCAAATACTTCATGCAAATTTAATAGACAAGAAAACTAAATAGCATTAACATTGTTTGTGTTTATCTAACTCATTCAATAAGACCCACAATACAAATCCTTATCCAATTGGGACAATTGGTCGTAATCTAGCAAACAAAAACATGCATGTAAAATAAAGATGGTAACACCAATTAACAAACAAAAATAATATAATAAAAAAAAAAAAAATTAGCAAGTTACAAGTTAATCAACAGTTTATAAAGTCACAAGCAAGTCTCTCAAATAACTGACAAATTAGCAAACAAAAATAATATAATAAAAAAAAAAAAAATCATTCATTCATTAAAAACTGTAATTGTTTGTTTGTACAGCCATGCCATTTGTAACATTTATATTTTTTTTTATTTAATTAAAACTTTTTACATTTTTCATTGGTAATTGTTTGTGTATGCATTTAAGGGTTAAAAATCTCCATATTCCCTTATTGTCTCCAGCATGTACATGTGGACAGGAATATCAAAGAGTTTATAGAGTCATATTGCTTGACATTGGAGTACTGCGGGCTTGGCGTCGTGTTTATGGCATTAGATGTATTTTTCATAGTTTTTTGTATGGCAATATCTTAGGTAATAGGCATGGTTGTGTGATGTTTCCTACCATGTATTATTGTTATTTTGTTTGATGTGTTCTTTTTAAAGTCCTTTTATTTGTGTTTTTTAATGAATTATAAGATATTTTTAATTTTCTAATTAGATATTATTATTTAGTTAGAATTATATATATATATATATATAATTAATGTTTAATTGTTAAACATTTTGAAATTTCAATGATAGATAATTTTCTTTGTGAAATTTTAAATATTTTTTTTCAATATATAACTTAAATAGATTTTGGATTGTTAGTTGTAAAGCTATGCTATAACATATTATGTAGTTTTAGACATTGTTATTTAATTAAAATTAAAATAATATGTAGTTTTAGACATTGATATTTAATTAGAATTAAAATATTTTTATATGGATGAGTGACAGATAATTGTAAAACATCTTGAATTGTTGAAGTTTTACATGCTTTTATTTACTTGCTGGTCTATTCATTATTCAAACAAAGACTTTTATTTTTTCCATTAAAATATTTAAAAAATTTATTTATATGTTTGTGTATTCAATGGAATAATTTTATTTATTTATTCGTGTAATAAAATAAAGATTTTACTTAATATTTTTCTCATTAAAAATTGTAAGATTGTACTTTATTGTTTTCTCATAAAAAGTTGTAATTATTTGATTGTCTATTCATTTATATATATATATATATATATATATATATATATATATATATATATATACATGTGTATGTCTGTGCTTCTTTCTATGTGTGTGCAATATGCCAATCTAATACTTGATTAGCTTGAGTATCTGTCATTTAATTTAGTCTCCTAGGAACATGGATATACGTAATGTAATAGAAGAAATGTTCTAAGAGATGTACCCTAAGGAACCGTCGGTGTAGAGTAGGATCATAAATGCAGTAAACGCCATTTAACTGGGACACAACTAGTTGTGCATCTAAGTAGACCTGGAGGTGAGAGATACCATGTGACAAAGTGTCACGAAGTAACTCTATCAGTGTGTTGTACTCGACGACATTTTTTGTGGCATCGCCTAAACATATACCTCCAGAAGATAGTAACTGGTCCTGAGGTGTGAAAATCACCCAAGCTGCGAAAGTAAGCCTCCAAGTGTGTCGTCTAGCATCATCCGCGAACCCAACAAACACTTCTGATTCACTTGACATCTGCCAAAGTGAAAAATATGACATCAATAACGACACGTCCATAAAAAAAAAATACAAAACAAACTAATTGTATAAGAACTATACATATGTACAAGAATTCACCCAAGGTGACCCACTGTTATAACCCTAAATTACACCATACATGCATACTTGGCATCAGGCCATCTCACTTACTATTTTTTCAAAGCCAACACTGAATAGATCTTCTTAAAAACACTATTTTTGAATATGTATGTGCCCTACACCAATACTACCCACGTATGTATGATAGTTGCACCATTACTTCCCGCGTACGTATTCTAGCTGCACCATTACAGCCCACGTATGCCCACAAAAGTTGAAAAAAATAAAAAGTGGCAAGGGATTCATTGAGATTACGGGCTATCGGGTGGTTTCCCAACCAATTCATCGCCTATATCCCGTCACCCAACTGAATAACCATCTTTTTGACATATAAAAAGAGGTGTTGGGGTCTCATTTCAAAGAGAAATAGAGAAACAATGAAACTCTGCCCATTTCACTTTCCCCCCTTGCCCCAAGAATTTGCAGCCACATTGTGAGTTTTGAGCCAAAATTCTCTATTCTTGCCTTTTTCCTCATCCATAAACCTATGCCCATTCTCTAGAGATAAGTGTGAGAGAAGAAGGATACATGTAAGCATTTGGAGCTTGGTGAAGAGGAGCCTAGGACTGGGTTTGAGGAGAAGTCATCGATCTCATTTTGTAAGTAACTTTGTGAGATTAATATAAAGAAGTATTTTTTCCGTTGCGCCATATGATGTGTTCAATCTTTATGTTTGATTTACATTTTGTTATGACATCTAATCCACTAATTCATACGTAGAATGCATGTTCGTATTTTCTTGTTTGTCTTTTGGTGAATGCAGGTCAGCCTTGGGAGGAGACTTGCAATTGAGAAGTGATCGAATGCAAAGGGATCGACACCAGACGCAGAGTTTAAGGTAAGACTACCAGATCCCTATACTTTGTAATTAATCCATGAATGTGGGGTATTGTTGGGATAGTTGTTAAAAGTAGGAGACTTTAGACAGTTAGCTTTGACTGCACTTTAGAACCCTAGTGCAGTCTATAGGGGGTTTTCCCACTATAGCACCCACCTATGAGTAATACTTTTTGAGGTAGAGCCCATTTCTAGGCTCCGCTAAAGCGTTCCCCTCAAAGTCAACCAGACGATAATTTTCTTTCTTTAGTACTTCCTTCACAATGAAAGGTCTGAACCACATGGGTTTGAACTTGCCTGCCCCCAGTGGATCCTTATCTTGGTCATAGACCAGGACAAGGTTGCCTTCAGAGAAAATACGAGGAAGAACATACTGATCATACTGACACTTGACTCTTTTCTTGTGAGCCTCGTTAGCCAAGGCTGTGTCACGTCGCTACTCATCAAGATGCTCGAGGTATAATAAGCGTTCCTCAAGCGGTGAAGTGTCTAGAAATAATTGCACTGCCAAATTTAGAGATGGGATATGACATTCTATTGGAAATACTTATTCCATCTCATAAACGAGTTGAAAAGGTGAGAAACCATCGATGGCAGTCTTTACAGACATTCAATAGGCCTGCAATCATGAGTACAACATTAAATGCCAATTTGACTTGGTTGAATTGATCGTTCACTATAGAATGGCCTTGAGAAACTTATTCACAACTTCCACCTGACCATTCGCTTATGGGTAGTAAGGTGATGAATGCTCTTGCCTCAACCCAAGATTTGAAGTTAATTAAGACATCATTTTGTTCTGAAAGTGAATTCCACGGTCAGTGACAATATCCTTCGGGATGTCGAACCTTACTATTATCTGATTGAAAATAAAGAGAGTTGTTGTCTCGCCATCTTTATTGAACGTTGGCATATACTCGACCCAATTTGTAAAGTAGTCTACCACTACGATGATATAACGATACCCCCTGGCTAAGGCCGGGTGGAATTTAGTGAAATCAATTCCTGACCTAGTGAGCAGACCAATAATAATGATGGGAAACATGGGAGCGGGGTGTGCCCTCATCTTTCGAGAGAAGATCTAACACAGGTGGCACTTCTTGACAGATTCAACACAATCCTTGATTAACGTCGGCCAAAAGTAACTAGCTCATAGAATCTTTTGGGTTGTTTCCAACCCAAACAAATGAACACCACATGCTCTAGTGTGGCAGTCGTTAAGAATGAGTTTCGCTTCTTCATGAGTGATGCATCGACGAAGGATACAATCTACACCTTGACGATACAAAGTGTCATTGAGTATGAGATAGTTTTTTTCCTGATGGTGTATAAGTCGATGCTCATCATGAGAAGAAGAGGTGGGGGACTTCAAGGTCTAGAGATAGAATAGTATATCTCCATACCAGGGGTCTAAAGATGAAATCAGAAAAAGATCTCCTTTAATCGGTGATTCTTTGGGAGTAACATCACCTGATTCGACCGAAAGTTCCGAGATAAGTTCTGCAAAGACCAGTGACTTTTTGGATTTCATGGAAGCAAAATCCAAGTCAAATTCATGGAGGATAAGAATCCATCTACTGATATTTTCTTCGATGACACGTCATGTCAACATGAATTGAAACGGATTCACGACGGCAATGACGGTGGTCTTACGAAGTAGAATATAGTGACGGAACCATTGGACAGCATGCACTGCTGCCAACGCTAACTTCTCAACATGGGAATAGTTGAGTTCTGGTCCAACCAAGCCTCATCTCAGGTAATAAATCACATGCTCTTCAATCAGATTGTCTTCTTGAACCAAGACCATACCAATGGTCGACAATGTAGCGGCCAAATACAATAAGAAATCTTTATTATAATTGGGAGGACGGAGTAGAGGGTCAGACATGAGGGTGCATTTCAACGCTTCGAAAGAGCGTTGAGTGGCTTTTTCCCAATGGAGAAGGACTCCCTTCTTTAGTGGATGCATGAACCCTTTAGTGATCTCAACATAGTTTGTGATAAAACACTGAAGAAAATTCTCTTTACCCTGTAAGATTTGAAACTGAGGGACTATGCATGGTGGAGGAAACTGAACTATCGCCTAAACCTTTAGAGGATCAACCATGATATCTGTTGTCGAAACTATGAAACCTAGAAGATGACCCAACGTCACACAGAAATTGCACTTGTTTGGATTCAAGGGAATTTGATAGTAGCGACATCGTTCGAAGATTAGTCGAAGGTGCGCAGGATGATCATCTCTCTTACAAGATCGTGATGCTAGATCATTGAGATAAGCCTCGACTATGTGTCGTAGGTCATGGAAAGAAAAATACATGGACCTATAAAAGGTGGCTCCAACATTCTTAAGGCCAAAAGACATCTTCCAATAAGAAAACGTACCCCATGGACAGATAAAAGTTGTTTTATGTTGGTCTTTGGGCTTAATCTGTATATGATTGTATCCCGAAAAACTATCCATGAAAGAAAAGACCTCACAGCCTGCACATTCATAGACAATCTGGTCAATGAATGGAGTGGGGAAATTATCCTTTGGACAGGCCTTGTTCAAATCATGAAAGTCCATACATACACGAATCGTTCCCTACTTTTTGTTGACTGAAATAGGATTTGACACCCATTGAGTCAACTAAACGGGGTAGATGAAACCGACTTTGAGCAGTTTCTCTACTTCAGCCTTAATAGCTGTCGCTTTTTGAGGATTGACCAGATGAAGCTTCTATCAGATCATCTTAGCGTCAAGATACATCATTATTTCATGTTTGATGATTCTTGGATCAATGCCTGGCATTTCCTCATAAGACCAGGGAAAAACGTCGCGAAATTCCTTAAATAAATTTGTGTAGATTCGAATCTCCTTGGGGGAGAAGTCTGCTCCAATGAAGACATTATCCACACTAGGGATTCTGTAGATGTTAATAGGTATTTTCAGCGATGGTTTCCATATTACCTTCAGCATAAACTTGATGCATAGCCAAAGGATTGATAGGACAAGACCTACCTCTAGTCATAGTCAACACAAATTTACCTGCCTCAATTCTTCTTGTGATCCGGATTTATGTAGGAACACAATGAAATATAGACATACACATAAACGCAGAGATGCAGTGGAAATAAGACTTTATTTCATTGATAACAAATGACTGAAAAATGCTTACAGACAGAATGTAAATAAACTAGCTAAGGCGCTGGTAGCTTATCTCTGAGAAGAGATGTGGCTGCTACTCGCATCCATCAGAAGATGGTTACAATGAGGCTCTAGAGGCCTTTTTACAATAGACGAGAATGCCAAAAGTCATAG
>CBVK0100225338.1:0-13714 GCA_900067695.1 Picea abies | reverse complement strand
ATATATATATATATATATATATCTGTTGCCACTTAAAAAATGAAACAGTACAATCTCATAACTTTAGTAAATATAAAATGAAAAAAAAAAGACTCTAGAAATGATAAAGAAGACTCTGAAGACTCTTAGTTAGGTCTTCAGAGTTTCTTTTGTATCTATTATTTAAAATAAGATCCTCATCTAGCCATAGAGGATTAGAGTTGGATTCATTTCTTAAAATAATATCTTGGTTAGTTGTTGTTCTAACATTAAAGTATCCTAGCATGGGGATATTACCTCCATTTCTTGAACAATAAATATCTTCTTCTAAGCTATTGTAAGGAAAAAAATTATCTAGATTGATTTTCTTATAAATGGTAGAATTAATAGGTACAAAATAACATATTTCTATATAAATCTTATTAGCATTAATATCTAAAATATCCATACACATGTACTAATTGAGAGAGTCTATCTTGTGAAAATGAATGTGAGGAGAAATGGGTTTTTTAATGTAACAAGATATGCCCCCAATCCCTCTACTAGAGGATTTCTTGTTCCATGTCGACCACAAGAAAAATCCTTCTATGTTAGGGACCTTTGATTCTTTATGCTTCCAAGTTTCAACTAAAAAAATAATATCAATTTCACTTGGAATCCAACTTAACATAAGATCTTTGCTCCATATAAATCCGTGACAGTTCCAAGAGAGGATTCAAAGTTTCCCAAATTCCTATTTTCTATTGTATTTTTTTTATCTTTCTCTCTAATAATATCATTTTTGTTGGGTATGTGTTATATTCTTTGCACGAGTAGTAGTGTTTGCGTTGTGTCGGGCGCGTAGGGGGGTTTGAAGGGGAGTGTAGCGTCCCTGAGATTTTTTTTTCCTTAGGAAACATGTTGCATTTTTGGGTGGTTTTTTGGCACATGGTTTTTTTTTCGATGGTTTTCTATTTCTGGTTAATTAATTAGGGTTGTTGACTAATCCGAGTCATTAGGTTAGGGTTTTGGATGTCGATGGATCCTATATGTATATTGTATTGTAAACAATGTATCACTATGAATGTTTCTAGGGGAAAAATCTCTGTGTAATGTTTGTATTTTCCATTGTATCTTTTTTGTTCTTTTATTGAAAATATTTTTGCAGTAAATATTGTACTAGGTTAAAATCTACAATTTTGATTCCTAATTATTTTCCTTTTAAAGTTCCTTCTTTAATTTATTTTGGCCTTGTGGAATGAAGTGTTCATTTATAAATATGCATGATCCCTTTAAGATCATGTTTACCAAGTATGTCATATTTATGGTCATTGGAGTTTACATTAACACCAATCAACCTCACTTTATCTTTGATTCAAGGTATTTTTAAAGGATTCAAATATTATACCTATGTATAATATTATAGGTGACTATTCCCATTTGAAAAATCATACATATAGATATGTGGGTGAATATTCAATAAAAACATATAATTTACTATAAAAATTTGTAATTTTTTGGCGAAAATTATCACTTTAATCATATGTATGTAAAAAATAGGCAATTTTTAAATCAATTTGGCAATTTTTGTTTCCATAAAATAGCAAAAAACTAGATCATTAATGAAATTTTTCCCTTTAAAAATACCCTAGTTTGATTATTTTGTCTAGCCTCTTTGCTAATATATGAGGCAAGTTGTTTCAATTTGCAATTTACCTTTTAGTTCTTCTTTTACTATTGCTAGCACATCAACATCTTTGCACTCTTTTATACAAAAAATTATAAGGCTTAAGGCTCTTTTGTTACGCTTGTGATCTAACTCTTTAATATTGTCCCTCATATTACAATTTTCATATGCCTCTCCTTCTTGGGTTAATTGTTCTTTTTTTATTTGTTTTTCCATTTCTTATAATCTAACCTCTATTTTCAACAACTAACTCTTCAAACCTAATATTATATCATCTATCTATGTCTGCATCCCATCTTCCAAGGATGTAAACTTATTACCAAACATTACCTCTAACTCTATTTGAAGTTTGTCTTCTCTCTCTTCTCTCCATTTTTCTAATGATTCTATATGTTCATAAAGATTATATAGGGTTATTTCACTAGGCCTTTCCTTGAGAGTTTTTGGTATCTATATTGAATTTATTATATAGGAAAGCAAAGGAATAAATAAAATATATAGAAGGAACATGTGCACTTGGTTCACGATAGGGTTTGAATGACAAAAATCACCATAGAGAAAGCACCATGCTTGAGTTAAGAATCACCGAAAAGAATATAATCATCGTGCTTCATCATGCTTGTATCACCACAAAGAATTTAATCACCTTACTTCACTGTAGAGAATATAATCACCATGCTTATATCACTATAGAGAATATTATATCACTGCAATTGAAAGTCAAAATGCTTGTATCACCATAGATAAGACTGTTCATTTGAAAATAATATGATCTCCTTACTTCACCATGCTTGTATCACCACCAATAATATACCAACGCTTCACTATAGAGATTATGTCAATCCTTCACCGTCGACAATATATGCTAGAATGACAACTAATCAAGATATTCTTTTAAGCAATAACTCCAACCATAATCCTATATTGACCATAGAGAATATATGTTTTGAATTCTCTCTCTCTCCGTGTGTGTGTGTGTGTAGACCAACACAAATGCCACGCGTCAACTCCATGTTGATCACCAAATGGATTACACATCTCCCTTCAAGTGAGCACCACACTATTGAAATGTTTTAACCTTTAGAAATATTTTAGTGATGGTAAAATATTTTACTTAAAGTGGAAATTGAAACATTTTTCTGGTTATTAATATATTTTTTAAATTCCATGTGTAAGGAATTACACATTTCCCTCATAATCACATGTAGAAAACTCCTATCAACAATTTTTTTTTTACATTCAATATATATATATATAGATTACTTAAGGTGCACTTGGTTCACTATAGGGTTTGAATGACAACAATGATCATAGAGAAAGCACCATGCTTATATTAGGAACCACCAAAAATAATATAATCATCATGCTTGTATCACCACAGAGAATATTATATCACCACAAAGAATAATCACCTTACTTCACTATAGAGAATATTACATCACTGCAATTGAAAGTCAATATGATTATATCACCATAGAGAATACCGTTCATTTTTCAAAGAATATGATCGACTTACTTCACCATGTGTGTATCAGCGCAAAGAATATATCAATGCTTCACCATAGAGATTATGTCAATCCTTCACCCTCGATAATATATGCTAGAATGACAACTAATGAAGATTTTTTTTAAAGCAATAACTCCAATCATAATCATCCATTGACCATAGAGAATATATGTTTTGAATTCATTTTCTCTCTATATATACCAATTTAGATCCATCTTAACTCTAAATATAGGGATCAAATCCCTCGAGGTGCAAACATTTCCTTAGTTTTTGCACTCTAAAAAGGTTTGCATATAGGGATTTGATTCCTCTCAAGGCATGATATATATTGAGCTAAGATGGAACTACACTAGCACAACCACATAATTGTGGTTGATCAACGCCGAAAGGCTGATAAGATGAAAAGAATCCTTAAAAGAATATATTAAATTTTATTATTGATGAACAAATAAATGGTTGAGCTTCATTTATCTGGTGTTAATATTTTAATAATCACTTAGGTGGCAATCAGTTAGCTATCAAAGTAATTTTTAAATATGATTAGGTAAATGTAAAAAAGTAAACACATAAACGGATGTCTTTATAATAGCTAGGAAGTTAATGATTGAAATCACAGCCATTTATTTTGTGTGACTACTAAGAATATTCTAGCCATATTTAATCCTGTCCATAGAAACTTATTAAGCACTAAACCCCTATTAAATCTACCCATTGTCAAGAGGTATACGCCTTTCGGCGTAACTAGTTCTTAACATATATATGCTGAGTGTCAACTCCATGTTGATCAATGAAGGGAATACACATCTCCCTTAAAGTGAGCACCACACTAGTGAAATGTTTTAACCTTAAGAAATCTTTTAGTGATGGTGAAATATTTTACTTAAAGTGAAAATTAAAACATTTTTCTGGTTATTAATATATATTTTTAAATTCCATGTGTCAAGGAATTACACATCTCCCTCATAATGTAGAAAACACCTATCAACACAAAACATTTTTACACACATGCACATATATATATGAAATTATTTTACATAAGTTGCACATTGAAATATATATTTTATACAAGGTGGAATAATTACGCCGAAAGGCTTATACCTATTGACAATGGGCACAATTAATCACCTTTTAATCATAGATTTCAATCTTAGGGTTGGCAATTGAAGATGCTGGCATATTCTTCGTCGTCCTCTCTAATCAATGGATGAGATTTTGATAAATTAACTTCCGCTCATTTATAAAGACGTACGTTTATGTGATTACTTTTTCACATTTACTAAATAAGATTAAAGAATTACTTGATCACCACCAGATGGCAGATCCGCTTGTAGCCGCGTGGATTATGAACTGTGCCGTTTCTTCTCTGTGTTTTACAGTGCACCGTCATTTTTTTACCGGGCGCGTCGATGTAGCAATCGGGACAACATATAAATTGAAAGGTAAACCCTAAATATCAAAGCAATCGGGACTATGCAATGCCATGGTACGCAGCTTAATCCATATATATATAAATAGTTTTTGTGCCGGATGACAGGGTTAATAAATTTTATACAGCAAAGATGGATATAGCAAATTTTATTTACAAACCCTAATTAGGGTTTATATTAAAATTAGGTTTAATAAATTAAGGATGCCTTTTGGCGTTCATCAGCCACAATTATGTGGCTGTGCTAGTTTATATAAGGTGGATATTGAAATATTTTATTCATGGGTTGACAATGAAATAATTTTGTTTTGTAAGTTAGAAAACATTATATTATCTTCTATGAATCTATAAACTGATACAAACACTTTTATGAAATCTAAGTGGCTTTGAGAAGAAACCAACCCAATTTTCTTTGAAATAAGAGCAGCCCATGAAGTAAAAAAATATAACATTTAAAGCTTAAAGATGTAGTCATCCTTTCAAATCAATGGATAGGATTCATTGTTCATAACTTTCTTACATTTATGTATACATCAGTGAAGCTGTTTACTTTTTCACATTTACCTAATCATATGAAAAAAATACTATAAGGCCATATGATTACATGGACATATTCAGGCAGAGCTATCAAATTCGTCTCTGCATAGTGGGCACAGAAGTCGACGATAAATATATATATAAAAGAAAGAGTGGGCACAGAAGTCACGATAAATATCAAAAAATGAAAAAAAAAAGACTCTAGAAATGATAAAGAAGATGGAGAATGGTTAACGCATGGACATATTCAGGCAGAGCTATCGAACTCGTCTCTGCATAGTGGGCACATAAGTCGACGATAAAACCATTGGAAGAGGCAGTAGTCATGAAAAATATGCTGACAGGGCAACTGTTTCGCAGGCTCCCCAATGGGAAGGGGTTCGTGACAAATAGCACAGATAAAACCTTCACGATTATCTGTTCCGACGATCTCCTCCGAAATGAAAACCGTTGGTGATGACTCAACAGCCGAAATAGTAGCAGCCATTGGATGAGCGTGGTGGAGATAAATAAATTGCCTTCTCAACTCAAGGTGAAGATCAAAATGTTCACTTCTGACTTGTATAGAAGAAGGGGAATTGCTATTGGCCTCATCAAAGAGTTGAACAAGCCGCTGACATTCTGTGAAACTGCCAGTCCATACAACTCGCTGGCTCCATACATTTCCGTCCTCCCTGCTCCAATCCACTGTGGTTCTCAGCAAAACTACATTAGGGTTTTCGATCATTGCAGTCCTGACGTCGACGTCTTCACCGTCGTCGTCCGGTTGATCAATATGCAATACATAGTTTCCGGCGAATTGGATGTCGTCTAAGCGACGTATATCCACGTTATCCCAAATATCATCCAATTCCCACTCATCTTCGTCATCTTGTCTAATACATCTGAAGACTACGCTAGAGATCAAGTGCTGAACATTCTCCCTGGTAGGTTCTGAAACATGACTTGCTACTGACTCTACTAGTGTTTCCCATACTGCGCCTCGAGCTCGCACGGCTTCCAAATGCCTATTAACCCGGTCAAAAATTTCGTTTGCATAATCCATAATAATATCATTCTCCGGGTCTGGACGGCTTCCATTTCGAGCTTCCTCCATTGTGTTCGTTTTATTTCTTCTGAACTGGAGCGAAAATATATGATGCAATCGTTATATATACGACCTTCCATGGACAGTCTTCGAGAGAAAATATAAGAGGGATTGCTTGGTATGAAACTGGTCCCACAATCGACGCATAGCATTCGTTTTCTTAACAAGCCGACGCAATATGCACCTCGGTATGAAATTGGGCCAAGGATTTATTTGGTTTATTTCAATCACAGTACATTGAAATGGGCAATCTTTATCTTACCATTGTGCTTGACCAAATAAACACAGCATATGGCTTAAATATTCATGGTGTTTTGTGCGTATTTTATGAGTATTGGGTTATAAAGTGATTTTTTTTCTCCAATATCCATGTCGTGATGCCATAATATTTTTGACAAGGTGTTTTGGAGTGGGTGGTAGGCCACATGGCTTGTGGGTGCAAGTTGGGGGTTGAGGTGCAAAGGGAGTGAAAGGGAAAGTGTAAGGACTCGACTTAAGGGTGCATGATTAGTCTTTATGATTTGGTACTCTTGGTAACTGTCTCACGATGATTTGTAAGATGATTAAGAAGATGTACTAGTGTGTAGGCTAGAAGGATGAAGGATGTCTTGTCTAGTAGGGGTGAACGAGATGATTTGACAATGTGATGGATTGTGTGTCTTAGCCATGGCAAGGAAATAGTGTTAATAAGTGCATTGAAGATGTGTGAATGAAGATATGATCTTTATGGACTATTGTGTTTTGGCCTAAGATGGATGACAACGTGGTCTCATGTTGGGTGTTGTTCAAGTATGTTTGACTCGCGGAGGTGGCATGGGTTGCCTATGCATGGTTGGAAATGATGCAACATCACCTATGGTGAAACTAGCACTCTCACATTTCACAAAGTTAAAGGTTCTTGGCTTGAGTTCGGTCAAGACATGTCGGTTAGGCGTATTCCAAGTGATACAAGAGGTTGGTAGTCATGCCCAACTAGCAAGGTCGCGTCGGTGCCATGTAATGACTAAGTTTCTGGAGTGGTATGAGACACTAAAGAAAAATGAAAAGTCTAGACCCATGACAAATGGTATGATAGCACACTCGTTACCACTTTCTTAAGGAAAGGTTGGTTCAAAGGAAACATAGAAGACTTTGGTTGGTCTTCACTGTGACTTGGAAGGAAGTAAGATGTTTCAATGACAAGTTGGGTAGATGGACATAAGTAGAATTGAATACTAACATTGCAGACTTAGTTCCTTGGCACAACAAGTAGCCAAGACACTTCGTCCACATAGAATGATGAGTTCTCTTGTTGTTTTAGGAATGTTTGGTAGCTATGTAGGCTTGAGGCAACGAGGTGAACGATGTCTTTAAGGCTTGGACAAGATTTTCAGATCTGCCTAAAGGGCCGAACCATTTCTAGAGTATGATGTGGAAAACAAATAGAAATAGTTATGGAAAACTAAGATGGAGCTGTGACCATGTTCTTGGAACAGTGGGATCAAGAGATTTGTTAATAACTACACTAGGCACATGTGTCAAAGCTAGAGAAGACTAACACACAAGTAGAATCTTGGGTTCATAAGGTGGAAAATTTGACCAACCATGTAGGGAATTGGGAACTACAGAATTTGGGATTCTTCAGGAGGAAGGATGCTCAAGATGATGGGAAAATTATAGCAAAGAAACAATCAAAATTTCCTAAGTCTAGAGATAAGACTATTGCTTGATTCCTTTGTTACCAAAATCATTTTTCCATTAATTGTCCTTTAAAGACAACGTTCGAAGACTTGGAACAAGTTCAAATACAACCGAATTTGAAGGTGAAATTGATAGCCTTCAGAGAAACCCCAAGAGATGGTTAAAGGTGGTATCCTTGATAGACACCAATGCAGCCCGCAATAATATATTTTAATTAATATAATTTAATTAGTAAAATTAATATATGATATATTTTAATTAATATAACTTAATTAGTAAAACTAATATATGATAGACCGTATAATATATATATATATATATATAAAAGAAAGATTATTAATAAATATTGTACTATATTTATGTTAAATTGTATCAGCCTAAGTGGGCCTAATGGTTAAGAACATGTGTTTCCTCTTAAGAGGTCACAGGTTCAAATCTAGAGGGGGGTAGGGTATGTATACCTTCCTAGACTTTACCAGTCAAATCACTGGGCCGCCCCTCCTTGTCTCATAAACTTTAATTATTGAATGATAACTAATACATTATATACCTTCCTTGTCTCATAAACTTTAATTATTGAATGATAACTAATACATTATATACCTTTGTAGATTTTATCAGTCGGGCGGAGGGCGGTCCCTTGTCCCACAAACAAGGGGGTTTCATAAACCAATTTGGTGTGTTGGCTTGACCATGACCTTAAAATTAGATTATTGTTATTATATATAGTAGATATTAATGTATTAGAACCTAGATATTAACCCTAAGTATTAATGAAGTAAGTATTATATAAGGTGAATTTATATAGGGTGAAATTATATAGGTTATATATTAGTAATGTGATATCATAATAAGAGTAACCCTAAGTATTATGGAATGTAATAAGTAGAGAATAATATATTAGGATTTAAATACTAACCCTAAGTATAATGAAGTATAGTATATAAGGTGAAATTATATATTATAAAGTAAGTAGTATATAAGGTGAAATTATATATTATAAAGTAAGTAGTATATAAGGTGAAATTATATATTAGTATACTAAGAGAGTGTAAAGTAAAACTTTGGTAATAATACACGATATAAAATTACTTTAAATAAGTTAAAAATAATAGTATAAAGTAAATTGCTAAATTTCTTAATAAGAAGGGGTTTATTTATATTTTATGGTAAGAAGCAGTGTAGGGAAAAAACAAAGGAAAGGAGGAAAGCAACAAACCTAATAGTTTAAACCTGATTGTAACAAAACTTGTCTGCTAAATCTAGAAACCCTAAATTAAACCCTAATTTAAAACTTAATATAATATTATATATCATAAACCCTAATTTAATATTTGCTAACTAATAATACATATAGTAGATTATAGTTATATTATATTAAATTAGGAAATGGATAATACATATAGTAGATTATAGTTATATTATGTTAAATTAGGAAATGGATAATACATATAGTAGATTATAGTTATATTATGTTAAATTAGGAAATGGATAATAAACTAATATGATAGTCAATAAAATTATATAATTAGTATATCATAAACCCTAATATATATTTTAATTAATATAACTTAATTAGTAAAATTAATATATGATATATTTTAATTAGTAAAACTAATATATGATAGACCGTATAATATATATAAATATATAAGAAAGATCATTAATAAAGATTGTAATATATTTATGTTAAATTGTATTATAATATATTTGTAATATCCTTATAGTTAATATATTAATATTTGATATTAATTATAAATTTTAATTATTGAACGATAACTTATATATATAAGTTCAAATTTAGAGGGGGTAGGGTATGTATACCTTTGTAGATTTTACTAGTCAAATGGTTGGGCGGAGGGGGGTTCCTTGTCCCACAAACATGAGATCTCATACACCAATTTGGTGTGCTGGCTTAACCATGACCTTAAAAATAGATTATTATTATTATTATTTAGTAGATATTAATATATTAAAACCTAGATATTAACCCTAAATATTAATAAAGTAAATACTATATAAGGTGAAATTATATAGGTTATATATAGTGATATCATAATAAGAGTAACCCTAAGTATTATGGAATGTAATAAGTTGAGAGTAGTATATTAAGATTTAAATACTAACCCTAAGTATAATAAAGTAAGTAGTATATAAGGTGAAATTATATATGTTATATATTAGTATACTAAGAGAGTTTAAAGTAAAACTTTGGTAATAACACATAATATAAAATTGCTTTAAATAAGTTAAAAATAAAATTTAAATAAGCTAAAAATAATACTATAAAGTAAATTGTTAAATTTCTTAACAAGAAGGGGTTTATTTATATTTTATGGTAAGAAGAAGTGTATGGAAAAAACAAAGGAAAGGAGGAAAGCTGGGTGTTCTGACGTGATCTTCTAAGGCTTTTTAGTTTAGACTTAATAGTGGTTCCATTGGATGACTATATAGACATCTTGGGGTATGAATTTCTCAAACTTTCCAAAGTAGTTTCCATGCTCCATTAGAATCATAAATGATGTTCTTAGATGGGACCGAAACTTGTGGTGTCCTTATGATGACTAAAAGAAGGTTAGGGTGGGTGCCAATAATGCCAACCATAAAGTTATAGAGGCATCCATTGAATTTATGGGAAGGCCTTGTATCGCCACACATAAGAAAGAAGATATGGATTCAAGAAAAGGAGCCTTTCTTACCAAATATGGTGAATACCATGTAGAGAGCAGGTTGGTAGCATTAGAGAATTTTGTGGAGTCAATAATGAAAAACAATAAACAATTGTGCACTTTGAGAAACCTAAAGTAAGACATTGGAGGAAATAATGAAATTGCACTAGCATTATATGTGGAGGTCATTGGAAAAGGCACTCGCTAAGATGAAACTAGTTGCACACAGAGTTGTGAAAAAGAAAAGGAATTTTGGATGAATGTTGAATTTCATGTGGAAGAGACCCAAGTATCGGGTCTAATTAGTGAAAGGAGGCACTCACATGAAATGATTCTTAGTTGCACGATTTTGAAATAGTTGAAGGAAGGGTTGGTGGACTTGGGCCTTTCATTGACACACTTCGACATTGTGAAGACTAGTAATTTGAGGACACCGTTGACATTATTTTAGATATATTGCAGGACTTACAAACAATGATCTTATAGGTTGACCAATTATCCATTCAAAATAAGTGGTTGAGTAAGTATTCTAAGAGGTAAGACAAGAAGAGACACCATGGGACAAAGATGACCAAGGTACCTTTGTTGAGAGTTGAATCAATTCAATAATATTAGTTGGATGCAAAAGAGAGAGATAAAGATTTCCCTCACTATGATGTAGTTGACATCATTGAGAGATTTGTAGATTAGCCATAGCGATTTATGATTTTCAATTGACGGTAAACCGATATCAACAATTGGGTTGTATATTGTCATAAAAGGAGGTAGTTATAAGATACTTAAGCATGAAGCACATGTTAGACACTTTGGTTGGTAGCGGCCTTGGAAACCACTTGCCATCTCCTTTTCTCTAATAATTTGAAAGGTGGGTCACTATCTAGGAGTAGGTAGTGGAGCCTAAAGCATCGATGGAAAATGTGCCCTGGAAAATTCTTCTTAGAGATGACTTAGCAATATGAAGGAGAAAGTGGTGATATTTCCTTAGCTCAAAGAAGTTTTACTAGATGACTAAAGTGTGGATGAAATTTATTATTTTAGGCATGAACAAGTGGATTATCATGGTTTGCACTAATCACATAACTATTTCAAATCTTGAGGGATAACAACGTTTAGAAGCATGGAAAGTAGTAGTATGTTGGAAAGTTTCAAGTGACCTTATTGGTGAAGGTTGAGTTGTAGCAACAACTATGTTGGAGTGACCTTCTTGATGAAGGGTAGGTGGAAGCAACAACACCAATAATAGGTAGGGGAATTTACGAAGCATGTTTGGTACAACTTTAAGAAACGACACATAAGTTCAACATATGGTTGAAACGATGAGTGGAATCTTGGTAAATCAAGAAATATCCTTGTGGTGTGGTTGAATTGACTTAACCATGTATCACTGCAATTCTTGTTGAAGATAAGTTTGAACAGTGGACTTGGTTCTCAAAGTCATTAACAAGTATGGAAACAACTTTGAGTGGGGGAGGTAAGGCCTCTAGCCCTAAGTATGACTTCGAGCACATCCACATGATCATTTCATCGATATTTGACTGACATAGACAAATGAAACATATGGTGAAATTGTTATATGATTTATCTTGGGAACTATTACACAATGGAAAGACATGACATAGTGACATGGATATTATATTATTATGTATTACATGGATATTAAATTACATGAAACGTAGACTAGGTGACCTTTCATGAAGGAAAGGTGCATCAAATACTTAGAGAAGCTAAGTGGCTATATGATTAGGAATCCATAAGAACCCTTGCATGATCAGTTTGGCATGCATGACAAATTGGATAGAGGTAGTAAATTTAGACATTGGATGGTAGACTTAGTGAAAAGTTGGCAATGTTGAACAAAGTGGTGAATCATTTGGAAAAAGAATCGTTTGGCTTGTATAGACTTGGAGTTCCTTGCATGGAGACCACACTATGTGGACTCAAAGGGAAAAATTCTCCTAGCCTCATTTACTTGGAAATTAATGAGGCCGATGGTGTTGGAAACAAGTTTTCTTTGGGTAGAAGAAATTGAAGGGTGTGCCTTACTTCAGACATAAGGAATTGATGGGTGCACTGACCCTTGGGCATGATTAGTTGAAGTTAGGGTAGTGGCACATTTGGGTCCACTTTGTAGATGGAGTGCAATGGAAGGAACCTTGCATTAAGGAAATGGATGAACATCAACTCCTATATAAATAGGTTGTGACCAAAGTGTTAGGGAATCAATCAAAGGAAAGTTCACAAGTGAATATTGCAAGTTATTTCCAAGTGTTAATGCATGGGTGTTGGCACATAGACACTTGGGTGTTGGATAAGTAAATAGTTAATAATATAGTACTTGCAGGATGCAAGCTCTCATAGATGCTTAAGGGGTTTGAGTGTGCAATTAGTGGTGGAAATTAAGAAGTCCTACCTTGGGTCTATTTAGGCAATGTTTCTAAGGGTTTCTTCTACACTTTTGTAAATGAGTCCCAACTTTAAGGACATGCTCCATTGTGTATATATGTACTTGTAAAATTCTTCATAATAAATAACTAAAGTTCCCAACTTGTGCATTGTGGTTGATTTATTTGAGTGAATGTTATGTTCCTTGCTTTGATGCGTGTTGACTAAGTATTGAATTATTGGCTAAGCATAAGTATTGTTGGGATGTTTTAAAGGACATGGTTAAAATTGTGCTTGTTGTTGGATGAACTTGGTTGACTAGGATTTAGTTGCATTTGAAAAATTGTAGCTTAAGTCAAAGTTATGGGAAGACATTAAGTGAAGAGATTTAGTTTGGTTGTAGTACGTGTATAATAGAAAATCCCCTATGGTCGAGGCTAGGAAATGTTTCCTTAGGTGTTGAAACAAACATGGGTGAACTTTGAGTTATGAAGAAAAACTTGGGAAATATTGTAGGTTCATGAAAAATGGCATCAAAGTCATGTTTGAATGTGGAAATTATGGAAGCGTCTCTTCACCACCAACACCCATTTTATTACAGGAGTCTATGGGGTTTTGTTGATGAGGACATCAACAATTCAATTGGGGGATAATGTAAAGAAATAACTTAATATTCCATTGGAAATTGCATAACAGAGGGTGTCCTAGGTAAACATGAATAATGGTACATGATGAGTCCATATGATTTGGTATCCTTGTGTTGGAATGTTGGGTGAGATCG
>CBVK0100225305.1:0-14974 GCA_900067695.1 Picea abies | reverse complement strand
AGACTAAAAAAATAGATATATTTATGCTATAGAAGACTATGAGTAGTGGGTTTTCCATTGTGGAAAGTCTGAAAAAGAGATTCAAGGGTTGGGATTTTTCTTTCATTGATTCATTTAGACTCTCAAGGGGACTTTTTACGGGATGGAACCACAATTTATAAAATTATTTCATTGTTATTTCAAGTCTATTGTCAAAAATATTGTTGTCATTGATGTCAAAGACAAGGGGATACTACAGATGTCCAAGATAAATATTGCAAGATGGACATTGTTGGAAATATTGTTTTTGGATTTTTATGCTTAATTTGCATACCCTATATTCGAATGCATTTTTAATCTAAATACATAGCTCATCAAAGACAAGGGGATACTACAGATGTCCAAGATAAATATTGCAAGATGGACATTGTTGGAAATATTGTTTTTGGATTTTTATGCTTAATTTGCATACCCTATATTCGAATGCATTTTTAATCTAAATACATAGCTCAAATGGTACCATAGGTTATATGGTTGGAAATCTTATTCTTATACCTTTCCAACGATATATGACACTCCCTCTAACTCCTTAGGAATAAGGATATATGAATTTTTCTGTAAGACAACCTAGCTAGAAAGTTCAGGTTGTCCCAACCAATCTTTACATGTTGGCCCTAAAAGTGAGCACAAAAACACTATAAAGACAATATAGATGTGTGCATTTTTAGAGCATTCAAGCAAGAAGATCAATTCTAAGGTGCACATAATAGATTTGAGGTGCGCAAGAGGAGATAGGGAGTCTTTTTGGGGTCTAAAGGTGCACAAGAGGAGTCTTTGGAGTTTTAAGGGTGCCCTATGAAGGACTGAGGTCTATGATGCTACAAAGTCTGTTGTTTTGAGGTTGTGGTGCTACAATCTGGAATTATATTTTGGGAATGATGTTATGGGGTTTGTTAGGGTATGGAGGTTAAATCTGACTAGGGTTTGAATTTATGTCTAGCGTATGAAGCAAGGAGAGGTGTTGGAACATGAAAGTTAAGGGTATGATGATGCTGTGAAATGCATGAAGTATGAAGCATGCAAGGGAAGTCAAAAGTACTATGTGTGTGAATATCTTAAATTGGTATCTATACATGTCTTTCTAAGTTGGTGCTCAACTGAGGAGATTGGTGTCTCTAGTAGGTTGGTGCCTACATGATATCTTATTGAGTTGGTTCTCAACTGGGGAGATTGGTGTCCCCAATAGGTTGGTGCCTATAAGATATTTAACAATAGGTTGGTGCCTATAGACATTTATAAAGATAGG
The DNA here is from genome assembly GCA_900067695.1 of Picea abies. Taxonomy (NCBI): domain Eukaryota; kingdom Viridiplantae; phylum Streptophyta; class Pinopsida; order Pinales; family Pinaceae; genus Picea; species Picea abies. The sequence goes on along the minus strand of CBVK0100225305.1, from coordinate 13,689 downwards.
TTTTTGTGGTTTTCTCCCATAAGGGTTTCCAAGTTAATCTCTGTGTACCATGATTTGAGTTTACATGCATTTATGGTTTAAAATTTAATGAATGATTGATGAATACTCAATTAAGGTAAAAAACATCTTATACCGATTCAACCCCCCTCTTATTATAAGCATAATTTCAACATATAAAACTAGAGAGGATAGGTTGACTAACTTCTTCATACATCATATCAAAAGTGTTGGATTAGTAGACATAAAGCCTATTATTCTTAAACCAACTTAGTGGAATAATAGTGCAAGGAGAGAAGAAATCTCAAAAAGACTCGACGAGTTCTTGGTCTTAACTCCATTATTGTAGTAGGTGGACAAGTACAGGTCATGTATTGAGGAAGATAGGATTTTGGGTCATTCCCGAATCTTCTTACAATTTGAAAAAAAGTAATATAAAGTCAAGGAGCCCCTTTAAATTCAAATCGAATTGGCTTCGAGAGGAAGAATTCCAAGAGATTGTGTGGTGGAATTAGAGGTGTTTCAACCAAAATATTAGGTGTTCGACAAGTGAGTAGTTTGGTGCTTCTTTAATAACTATAAAAGAAAATGTAGGGGCTTGGGTGGGTGAAAGAAACTGAAATAGAGTAAAAAATCGTAGGGACATTGAATTTGAGATAAGTGAGGTGTTCACGATTAACACAACTAGAGTTTTTGGGGAAGCTAATTGGGCTACATTGAATCACTTAGAATACAAGAAAAGTAATTTATTGGAAGACATAGAGGTTGAATGGAGATTGAAAAGGAGGGATACATGGCTAGAATGAGGGGATGAGAATACAATTTTTTTTCATAAATTTTCTAATCATCAAAAAGTCATTAATATCATTTGGAAGATGGCTAATGAGGATGGGGTTGTTGTAAGGAATTTTAGAGATTTAGATTACTTATGTGTCAGACACTTTGGAAATATTTACAAAGAGCTAGCATGAGTCAATATTGTTGAGATCATTAACTTTCTTCTTTCTTCCCACGAATGGTCACCGAAGAGGATAATACTGAAATATATCAAGACATATATAAGAATGAGTTATCGATTATTCTTTCTACATTTAAGTAAGACAAGAGTCATGGCCCTAATGGTTGGAAGCTCAGTTCTATTTGGGTTTTTTTATTTGTTAGGTGATGATTTATTAAGGGTGGTGGAGGAGGCCAATAAAATTGGTAAGGTTTCGAGATCCTTTAACTCCACCTTTATTTGCACTTATTCTAAAGGTTGATAAGCATAGAACCTTTGATGAAGTTAGGACTATCTCCATTTGTAATTGTGTATATAAGATTATCTCAAAGGAATTGGTTTTCAGATTCAAGAAAGTCCTCTCTGATACTATTTCCCTTGAACAATTTGGCTTTTTAGAAGGCAAAAAAATCCATGAAGCTATTGCTTTGGCACAAGAAGGTCTACACACAATTAGAACAAATAAGATACCACCCATCATGTTAAAACTAGATATTTCCAAGGCTTATGATAGGACCTACTAGTTATACTTAAGGCTATTATTGATTCATATTGGTTTAAAATTTGGATACTATCATTTGGATAATGGGTTGTGTCTATTTTCTTTCATTTGTTGTTATTATTAACATATTTGTATCTTCATTATGTTAACCTTCTACAAAGCCTTCTCACCTTTATTGTGTTCACACTATTACATGGGCCTTATTTACTAGAATTGGTCTCCATACATATTATTCCCCTTAGGTACCTCCCTAGGTGCCCCATATTACCTCCCTAGGTATACTACACATTCTTTACTCTGATAAGAAGGCTAGGACAAGGATTCCCTTTCTCTCCCTATTTAGTTTTACTAGTGGCAAAGGGGCTTGATAGGGCTATTCAATAAACCAAAAGAACCAAAGTAATAAAAGGGGCTAGAATTTGAGGGGAGGAACACATCACCCATCTTTTATTTTTAGACGATGTACTACTTTTCATTAATGGTTCTTTGGTTGAAGAACAAAAATTATAGGAAAATCTTCATATGCATTGTAAGGCTACGAGCATGGAGATAAATTTCCATAAATCTTGAATAAGTTTCAATGAGCTTAGTGAAGAGATGTAAGATTCTCTAAGGTGATTGTTCCCTTATACAAATCTAGATTTAGATGTTGGACTTAAATACTTGGGTTTCATTCTAAATCCAAAAGGTTATAATGAATAATATTGGCATTGGCTTATAGGAAAAAATGAGAATAAAGTAAACTTTTGGCGTATGTTGATGGCCAAAAATGACCATAATCAACATTGGGGAAATCACTTGGTCAGGGCCCCAATTAGGCCCTTATTCGTTTGGGATGGTGATTCCGATTGGTTTCAGCGGGTCGAATTAACCTTATCTAAAGCTATCCTAAGATAACTACTAATATAATCTAAACTAATTTATATGTACAAAGATATATACATGACCTTCTATCTGTTACTGAATAATGTTACTTGATTTTATCATCAGTTAGAAATAAAAGAATCACTCTCCTGCAATATGCTTACAAGAAAGCAATCTTCAAGCTGACATAAGGGCTCAGCTAAGCCACCGATAGAGTTGCTCCTATGAAAGGAGACTTCTACAATGCAATGAATTAATTCTAAATGTGAATGTACTCTAAAATGCAGGTAGAAAAAATGAAATCTAATCTATCCTATCTTGATTAGAACAAGATGCAGATCTCATCCAAATCAAGAGAAAAAATTATAAAAGGGGAAAGTACTTAAATTGAATTTAAAGCTAAGATTCACTTGCAAATCATAAAAGTAGTTCTATGATTTAAAAATTGTTCACGTGAATATGCAATGGAATGAATTCAACAAATAGTTATTAAAACAAACATATCATATACTTAAATTCAATAATCATTAAATGAATTTGAAATCATATGTATCAATACATTAAGAAAGAATTCACTTAATGCACTAATAATTATAACAAAATTAGGATGAAGATTGAACTTATAAGTAGTTATCATCAATTCAATCCCAATCTTCTTCAAATCCAATAATTAATTCTAATTTGATTCCGTAAACACTTGCAAATATAGCTTTACATAACATCAACTAGCATAGAATAAGAAATCAACAATGGTATTGGCATCCATTATCTATATTAATTAGACAAATAACAAATCATAATTAAATTAACACAAAGGATTTAATAATGAGACTGAAAATTCATACAATAATGCAATGAAAAGTAAAATTATTATTAGCTCCAAAATGCTTACAGTCCTTTTGAATTATAAGTTCCTTCAAGAAACAGTTTTGCAATAGTACATGGTTCCTTCTCTTAGAAACTCAAAATTCACTAATCCTACAGACACAAAATTTCTCTTATACAAAAGTGTAATTGAAAGTCTCTTTGGCTACAAAATTTCCCCTATAGTTTCAGATCTAGCCCCCCATACACATGAATAATCAGAGTTTTTATAATCTACTCCACTCAGGTCTAATCCCCCTTTAGTCAACCAAAGAATTTGATGTCATGAATAAGCTACAAAATTACAAAATGATAATTATAGAAATAACCCACCCATAAAACACATAATATCTATCAAAATTTTCATCCTTTTGCAAAATCCTTTGGAGGTTAGCTAATTTGTCATTTTTTCCAGACGGGTTTTCAATCATTTGGAGAGATTCTTCATCGTTTGGGCGGAAATGAATCTGCAAAAACACCTCCTAAAAAATGGCAGCAACAACAATTCTAGAAAAAAAAATCATTTGAATCCGATAGGATTTCTCCCAAAATGTTGATTTTTTGAGGAAACAAATCAAGCTAAGGATAAACCAACCCAATTTGGAAATGGGTTTTCAACTGTTTGGAGAGATTATTCTCTAATTTTTCGAAAACCACTCTGCAAAATTGCCTCTTGAAGATGGGCACGATTTCCAATATGTCAAAACAAATTACCAAATAATAATAATAATTCATTCTTTCCCATGGAGATAAAATTAACATTGAAACAATCTAGAAAGGAATAAGCAACCACAAATCTTCTTGGCTAAAGAAAATCTTCTAAATCAATTCAAAAAACTAATTTTAGTTGCAAATTCGTAGCATTCACTTTTGTTGATTTTTGGGGATAGTAAATCTCCGAATTTGCTTGAATTAATGTTACCAGATTGTTCATCATGCAAATAGCTTTCTAACAAATGCTTATTTGTCTCATTTCATTGAGTAAAACTCAATACATCACTTGTTCAAGTTGATTCATCAAAACTATTCTAATTTATAAAAATGCAATTTTATTAATTTTATTTTAATCTGTATTTTTTGTTTCATTTAATTATTTAATTTATGTTATAATTACAATATATATATATGCACAAATTACATTTACAATTTAATAAAATAAAAATTAAATCGAATTTAACCTTATGAACTAATAATTAATTATAAAAAAATTATTTACATATTTACTAATTTTAATGCCCGGTTGGTAAAATTGACCAAACTTTTGACCAAGGATATATTTCAAATCATAAGTCATAATGAAGTGAAACTTGAACTGTTGGAATGATGGCAATAAAATGAAAGAAATGAAGACGTCAAAACAAAAATCTAAACAAAATGAAAATCTCACAAAATAAACCAAACCAAAACATTCTAGAAATCGATATTAACAAAATTCATATGGAGGGACCCATAATAATTTTAAAAAATTATGGGGGGTGTTGTGGCCACAACAATTGGCAACACATGGGGATGAAGTAGTTATCTCTAGTTAGAAAAATAGGCCTAAATTTATTAAAGATCGAAATGAAAGCTTTTAAAACATTCTTGCAGATTGTACCATTCCCAAAGGTTCCACACAAGAAGAATCAAAGAAAAAATAAGTTTGTAAGGATGAAAGTACTTGAATGCCAGCTCTAAACAATGAATCCAAAAATAGGGAATAATCACTAACTTTTAATTACATCTCTACTATTGGATAGTAAAAATAACTAGGAGGTTATTAAATATTAGTATGCATATGTTATAAAATTACCTCTTTTCCTAACATTGCTTTGTTGCCAGCAGGCCTGTTCATCACCTCGACGAAGTTGTCTCGATACCATGTATGCATTTACTCACTGCTAGCGAGCCTTTTTAGTACCCCGATGGGTTTGCATACACTTTCCACACATATGTGCTTTCAACTCTCTTGTTCCCACCCTTTTTATAAACATATTTGGAGAATTGTTTTTAACAATTGGGTGAAGAGAGCGGGGTGGACAAGAGGCTTTAATTTAAAGAAATAGATGTGATACAAGTTAAGTTTGACCCCACTGGTCTTCTCTTCATTTTCCAAAGTAGAGTCTTTAATTGTGGAGGGGTATGGGAGGGGTTCAAAGTAAAGACTGTATACAATTCTTTCTTTTATAAAAGTGAACTTATAATACTTGAAACATATCTTAATGTTCCCCATAGCTAAGAGTTGATGTGAGATAAATTAAATGAAATCTTACCAAGAAAATAGCGTAAGGATTTCCCCATGTAAACCAACTGGTGTTTCGTAGGAAAGATTTCCAAATAGATTTTGAAAATATCACAAAATCAAATCCAAACTAAAAGTAAAGAAAATCCAATCAAATCCAAGAAAAACAAAGTCTAATCCAAAACCGAAATCAAAGCACTAAAGGAAAATTCAAAAATGAAACTATAAACTTAAGAGAAAAGACAACCTAATAAGCTACGCGTACACAAAAACACTAATAGAGTTGCTCTTGTGAAAGGAGACATCTACAATGCAATGAATTAATTCTAAATGTGAATCTACTCTAAAATGCAGCTCGCGCCATCAGAGATGTGTATAAGAGACAGCTAATAGAGTTGCTCTTGTGAAAGGAGACATCTACAATGCAATGAATTAATTCTAAATGTGAATCTACTCTAAAATGCAGGTAGGAAAAAGGAAATCCAATATATCTTATATTGATTAGAACAAGATGCATATCTCATCCAAATCAAGAGCAAAAATAATAAAAGGGGAAAGGACTGAGATTGAATGGAAGGCTAAGATTCACTTGCAAATCATAGAAGTAGTTCTATGATTTTCAAATTGTTCACATGAATATGCAATGGAATGACTTCAACAAATAGTTATTAAAACAACCATAACATATACTTAAACTCAATAATCAGTAAATGAATTTGAAATCATATGTATCAATACATTAGGAAATAGTTCACTTAATGCACTGATATAAATGTTAAATGTTAAATTATGCTGAAATTTATATGCTTATTTGAAGTTAATGAATTATTTAGGCACTCAGAAATTCAAAATTCTATGTTAGAAATGTTAGGCGTAATTGTAAGGATTTTTACTAGGCTTGTTGATATTTTTCTTACTGGCCACTACATAGCGTTGGCACAGATTTGAGGGGATAAGCCTCAGTCGGTGGGGGCCAACCCCGACTGACCAAGGGCTAAAGACTAGGGCTTAAACATATGGATTGCTTGGGAGGTAAGCCTATGGACACATGTACAATAGCCATATGACCAAGACCCGTGAATAGGGGGCTAGCATGCGCCATCCCAGCCCTTGACCACATGGACCATTCCCATATGACCAAGATCCCAGGAATAGGGAGTTATCACACATTGGTCCAATTTTTGGGGTTGTAAACCATATTGTATAATTTTTAATATTTTTAATCCTGTTTTTGGAGGATTTTGTCCATTTTTGGGAGATTTGGAGCCCTTTTTGAGGCCATATCTTGGGAGGAAGTTGGGAGGATGTTACCAACTTCAAATCTATATAAACTAGAGGTTCTTGGCAGCCTTGGACAAGTTTAGAACAAGAGAAATGTTGTATAATTGTGAATTCAAAGACATTTTTATGCAGGGAAGCCATTGAGGAGGGGAACTTTGCGGGCCAATTCTGGGAGCTTCGCTCAACCATTTTCAGTGCCTTCAGTTGCATTGGATTTATGAGGTCGTGTAGAACATAGTGAGACCGGTATGAAATCCATTTGATGTAATTTTTATGTACATTTTGAGAATTTGAAGAAATTAATAAGAAAGCTTCACCCACTAAGACAAAGGCCCAGAGACATAGGCAATCTTTTCGAACTCCATTAAAAAATTTGTTGTTATGGTTTTTTGATTATTTGTGCTTACTTTTAGATCTACAATTCTTATTATGGCTTCCATGTTATATCATTAATTTCTTCCTCTTTCTTCAATTCCTAGATGGATAATGAACTCATTCTTTAAAACTTAACCATAGTCTTAAGAGATATTTTCATATCATTCATGAAGTTCATTGGTCTGGTTTCCTTTATCTTGATCTAGTTGGGGTTTTAAATCATGATGTTTCTATCACTTTTGGAATTGGAATTTCTAGTTGTTGCGTGGAAAATACATTACATCTAAGTCATGGAATTCTCAACAAAAATCTTCAAGGCATTGGTCTACCCATATTTGGGAGTTTTGTTAAGAAGTGTCATCAAGAATGATCTTTCAAAACTCAACCAAGTACAAAAAACATGAACCATACATCAAACTATACATTCACTTGCATAAGTATCACCGAATGATCTACAAATCCATGCTCAAGGAAGTTTTGAGAGGAAACGTGCTACATGCAACCTTTCTCTTTTGTTTTGATGTATGATGTGGAAACTTACCTCAATTTCTGATAATGAACCTATTTTGTTCATCAACGTGCTATATAATCTCTAAAATATTGATGAACAAAATGGTTCTCAAATGCACTTCTTCGAGGCATAAGTGTTAATCATTATAGCTATATTTATTTTTTTTACCAAAAGGGAACTTCCACTCGATATACCAACATTCAATCTAAATCGGCTCTGCCTCTCTACTGGGATCTTGGCAACAAAAATGGGTACAAGTACATAGTTTTTATCACGTGCCTGATTGGAACTAGTGAAGAAATGATCATGTTACACTATAGAACTGGAAGAGGTAGGGAGTGAGTGAATATCCTACATAGCTATATCAAAGAAATATGGTTAAAAACAAATATAATCTTTGTTGAATCCTTACTTCTTGAAGTACAAGGCTGAAAAGATGAGTTGATTGTTTTTATAAAATCATGATGAAAGATGAAATTATCAGCCAACACTAGCAACAAATCCCATCTAAATGAAAATAATACATGTATAAAATTTTACATTGATTAGTATTTTCAAGAAGATGCAAACTTCTTGTTGGTTGGGATGCATGAACACCCTTAAAGTTGTTGGAAACACTTACATTCATGATCTCTTTTTCATTTTAGTTTCTTTGTTGACTGCATATCTTTGATTGTCATTTATTCAAGGTTCCATTCTTTTACTTGCAACGGGAGTTGGGCTGAGTTCATCTTATAATTCTAAACATGTCTCCTCCCTTTATTTCTTCTTCATATTTTCTCTTAGAGACAATTCATTCTCTAATGTTTGTTATTCTTGTAATTCTTGATTATATTTGATGGCATACAGACATCTCACTTTCATTTTTATTTTACAAGAAACACCTTTTCACTAGAAACGAGCTCAAGTCATCTTGCATCTCTTTCCTAGCTCACGAGATGAACTAGGGTCTCTGTTTGAATATAAATGAGAATTTTTGTAGAATATTGTGACACTGTTCAAACCATGACTTAACACAGTGATTAATCAATGGTCATTCTTTCATATTGTTTGGTGAGTAAATCCTATGTAAAGGGGGAACCATTCACACTCTAAGTAGATGCTCACGTGAAAGATGAAGTGTCAAAGTATAAAGGATGAAAATAAAAAGGGATAACCTTATTTAGCCAGGTGTAGAAAATCTTCCAAGAAATATCAATAGTTGTTTGTCATCCCCTATCAGGATAAAATTCCATTGCTTTCCCCATCCACCAGATGCTAAGCATGCACTAAATAAACCAGGAAGGAATGGGAAAGAAATATTTAAAAGATTAGGGGACATGAAAATATCTTTTTTGGGGCTATGGATGATTTCTAGCAATAGGGCAAGGTTTGTGATGATGTGGTGACTCCATCAAGGATATGGATTCTCATGGGCAATGGAGCAACACATAAGAGATAATATATATGAACCTGGTAAAAATATTTTTATATCCCAAACCTATATCAATCCCATGATGGAGATACCAACCCAAATCATCGATGCAGTTTAAGGAAATAAATCTCACCATCAGTCATCCTCTATTTACAACATACGAGCTCTACTAGCTGGCATGTGTTGCTTTTTCTAATTTCTAGATCCAATAATTATTTCCTTATGATTTTCATACAGATTTTAATACCATTGTTATCATAGATTAATTACACACTGAAAAGTTCAACTGAAATAAACTGTAGCAGAAATAACGGAATCATGGAGAGATAGCCATGCACAATAGACACAAGATTTATCCTGGGAAAACACGAACTCGGGACAAAAACCAAACAACCTTTCTATAGAAGAATCCAGTCCATGATATTAGAAGTACATCACCATCAATAACCAAAATACCATGCAAGAAGTATCTCCCCAATTCCTAGCATCTCCAAGAGCTAGCGTCTCAATAATATAGCCAAGATAAAACCAAGAGAAGGATTCTTCAATTCTATCACCTCTCCAAGTCTAGTGCATACACCAAGAGAACAAGAACTCAAAAAGATAGTGAAAATCTCACTACTGCAACTGACAATTGGCAAGTGTTCCCTTGAGGAGAAGAGTTGTATGTGTCAAAATGAAATGACTTTTTCTCTATTTATACTTTTCCAAGTGTCTTGTTTTCACAAGTGGGGCTCACTTCTTCTGCTCTTGAATATTATTTATGGGGCTTCTGCAATGGTGTATATGGGTCTTCTTATACTTCTTGGTATTTCTTCTCTTCTAGAAAAGTTGTCCTTGAGTCTGGTTGATGTTATCTTCTTTGGCATGCTCCCAGTTGATGTATACTTCTCCCACATAACACCTTGAGTCTCTATTAATCCTTGTCAAGCCACATGATCAAGGATAGAGACTAGACCTAGGCCATTATCCTTATCCAAGTCACATGGCCATCTGAGGATAATGTATGCCACCTTCCAGCCAAACCTGTTGGTACATCGGTGAGGTTAACACGAACTTCACTGACACATAGGCCTTCGCCACTAGAGATATTCCAACCAAATATACCAGTACACCAGCGTGCTTCCCACAAAATTCATCGATACTCAGGAAAACTTTCAACTAACCCATAGTCATCAACACTATATTCCTTAAACACTTAGTCATTTTCTAAATAATTTTGTACCAAAGAAGTTACCACCAACTCAATCAATTCCCTCCTCACGTATCGACAAAGTTCACAAGAACTTCTTCGATACTCTCTCCCCTCTTTGAATCTGGTATCACCCACCACATACTAGCACCCTTTCTCTAATACACATCATATCGAGGATGTCTCTCTCTCTCTCTCTCTCTCTCTCTCTCTCTCTCTCTCTCTCTCTCTCTCTCTCTCTCTCTCTCTCTCTCTGATGCACTACTTGTTGACAACTTTCCCTCTTATGTAATTGATATTCAAGCATAAAAGTGTTGACCCCTCATCAACACTAAGCACATCAATAGATGTAACACACCCATGGTGGGGCGTTAAAATTTTGTTCTTCTTAAGAAAATCAAAACCCCTATTCAGGGTCTCTATTCCATTCTTCTCTTCCAATTCTTCCCAGCCATGGTCTCCATGCTCTGAACCGAGATTAGAGCTGGCAGATATCCTCTCCCAAGTTCTTCGGGCTCTTCCATCCATCTATACTCGCATATGACCGCGGGCTATGACGAGACGCCAAGACAACCACCACACGAATATTCTAGAGTGGCAAATCTCTAAAGTTCACAATCCGACACCACATGCCCTTAGATATTTTGACGACCCTGATTCACTTCAAGACTTCAGCATTTGGGAGTTTCAAATGATTCAAATTATTTTCTCCCTGGAGTACTACATACCCGGAATTACAGATCGAGCACCACGCGTCCATCGTGATTGATGGTTGTGATCTACTTCGGGACTTCGACATTCGAGAGTTTCAAACACTCCAAATCCTTTTTCCTCTAAAGCACTCTATACCCAGACTTACAAATAGAGCATCACATGTCCCCTGTGATCAACGGCTATGATCTACTTTGGGACTTAGATGTTCAGGATTTTCGAACACTCCAAGCCTTTTTCCTCCAAAGTAATATGTACCCAGAGTTACAGATCTAGTGCCATGCATCCCTCGTGATCGACAATTGTGATGTACTTCAGGACTTAGTCATTCGGGAGTTTTGAACACTCTAAAGCCTTTTTCCTCTGAAGTACTTTGTACCCTGAGTTACAGATGAAGCGCCACACGTCCCTCATGATCGATGACTATGATATACTTTGGGACTTCAGCGTTCGGGAGTTTCGAACACTCTAAATCCTTTTTCCTCTAAAGTACTCTGTACCCAGAGTTATAGATCGAGCACCACACATCCCCTTCCAACGAATGGTTCTAATGGACTTCCGCACTTCAGGACTTCACTTCCTCGTGTTCCTCCGAAGTTTTATTCTCTAGAGTTAACGATCTACTTCCACGTTCCTTTCTATGCCAATGGCTAGGATCTATTTCAGCACTTCAAGGATTTTCGAAGCACCTCAAATCCTCAAGAGTTCTGAAGTCCCAGACTCCCGTAATCCCAATAATTTCACCAACCATGTGGGTGAGGTGGGCATGTACCAGGGGCTGACACGTAGCTGGGTCAGGGGCGACACGTGCCCTCATCTGGGATGACACGTATCACGTTTAAAAAGGGGCTATAAGGTATGTGATGCACATGAATTCAAGTGGCATGTGGCTCGCCAAGCTTAAAGTCAAGTCACCATGGATAGCGTAACTGTGCATCGTCACTCCGGTCTGATAATATTTCAACCTCCCTCATATTTTCATAGTCGAGATCCGACCAATACCAATTTGTTCACAGAACGATGACTCACAGTGATTGTGGGGCCCCAACGTGCTCTCTCTTTATCAGAGAGCTCAATCTTCATAATCTGAAAAGTGCTTGCCCGACTTTGTTTAATCGTGGTCATTGATTATCCACATTAGACGAGATCAATGATGTTGGTTGATTATGGGATATGAACTAGCATGTTCGTAAATTTCACCTTCACGCTCCACAATGATTCCCAATGATCGATCTTTGTTCACAGATCGACGATTCACAATGATTGTGGGGTTCAATCTTCGCAATATGGAAATTGATCACCCAACTCTATCTAATCATGGCCATTGATATTCCACCCCGACAAGATCAATGACATTGGTTGATTGTAGGACATGAACTGGCATGTCTGTTAATTTCACCTTCGTTCTCCACAATGATTCCAAACCATCGATCTAATCAAATGGATGGTGTTTTATCCGTTAACTCTAGTGTATCTTTGAGTCAATTTGATGACTGAGATAGGTTTTCCTCCCGATGAACACTCACATTCATCTTCTCTGTCAGGTTCTTGATTCATCTACGACTCTTGTTACTCATGGAATTCGGGTAACTTTGCCTATCATGAATGTTGACATCCCAGGGCGTCGAACTCCTGAAACTCTGAAACCATTATGAGCTAGCTCCTTTCAAGCTTAGTGCAGGGTTTTTAGACCCAGGTATCTTGGAACTTCATATGATTTTTGGCCTATGAGCTATACTCTTAGACGGGTTTTGGTTAAGGTCGTGGGCGTGATTTCAATATCTCTAAGGCTATTGGTTTGAAGGAAACGCCTTCTTAATTCGCAGAACTTTAAGTTATGAAACAGGGCAGGGTAAACTCGTGAGATTACCAAGATGGTAGCAATGCCAAGAGGCTTTCTTCGACTCTGGAGCTATGAGGTAGCCCCCTGGGGAAAACACCTTTGAGGTTTAAACTGGAGCATACGAGAAATCAAAAGCATAAGTTCTCAAGGAATCCAACGTATACACATAAATTAATCATTTCAATACAAAATCCATTTACAAATATGTAAATAAATGCATGCAACCATTAATTCCCAATTCAATTCATAGTGTATGAAAACACTTATCGGAACCAGATAACGTGAAGCGACTGCTAGAAGGGGTGCCCATTTCCACCCAACCATAGGCTCAGACACTCCTAATGGATTTACCACTAGCCACCCCCAAGCTAGAACGCGATGCTTTTCGATTGAATCTCTTCTTCTGGCACAGAAATAGATAGGGACAAAGGTTACTCTCCTTCTCTCGACTTTGTCTTTATTTCCCATGATTAGAACACACTCTTTTCACAGTTCTCCCAAAAAACCTGAGAGCTCAGTCCCTCATCTATGCACTCTTTGCAGATCTTCCTCTGTCCACCATGCCTTACTTTCTTGCCTCTCTCTGCAAGATTGTGTGTGGCCCAAATTCCCAGTCTGTGATCAAGTCTAGAAGCCTTACAAATGGGTGGTCTACCACATACCCTCATTAACTCTTGAGTAGGCCTTCCCACCTACTAGTCTGACTGACATTCATTCATGGGTCAGAGGGTTGTTCTGATCCTGAGCAGTTAAATCCAGCAAAGCACTGGTTCGATGAAGGTTAATGCAACCATTCTTGGTCCCCTTCACCATCTCTTTCACAACATTCGTGGTCTCTCTTAGCACATCCCCTTTCCAATAGTCATACAACACTTATCCATTTTCTATTAAAATAACAGAATTTACATTCATCAACC
>CBVK0100225300.1:0-11280 GCA_900067695.1 Picea abies | reverse complement strand
AAGAGATTCCAGAAGAAAGGACAAAGAAAATAAATAGAATTCAGGGACTCCAATGAAGATGAAGGACGTACTCTATGTACCAGGTTTGAAAAAGAACCTACTCTCCATATAATCTTTAGAAAAGAAAGGCTTTAGAATTTCCTTTATAGATGGAGAAGTTCTTATGTGGGCTAAATGAAAAACCATGAAATAAGCAATTGTCATTGGAAAAGAAGAAGGTGGCTTGTATAAGCTAAAGGGTCTCTCAGAAGCAACCATGACCCACGCCATTGAGAATCTATGTGAAATTTGGCATAGAATATTAGCACACATCAAATACAAGGCATTTCCATATGTATGCAAGATAGTCATAGGTATACCAAAAATCAAGGTTGACCATGAAGGTGCATGCAATGGATGTGCACAAGGGAAGAACATCAAGAACCCTTTTCTCAAGAGAGATAGTAAAGAAGAAGGAGTCTTAGAACTCATTCACTTAGACGTGTGTGGCCCAATCCCATCATCCTCCATCAGTGGGTATGTATACTATGTATTTTTTATTGATGATTATTCTCGTAAAACCTTGGTTTACTTTTTGAAATCAAAATATGAAGTGTTCAGTAAATTCAAGGAATTCAAAGCTTTGATAGAGAATCTTTTTGTAAAAAGGATCAAGATACTTAGGTCAGATAATGGAGGAGAATACACCTCAAAAGAGTTTCGAAAATATTGCAAATATATTGGGATCAAGAGGGATCTCACCACTCCCTACAATCCTTAACAAAATGGTGTAGAAAAAAGAAAGAACATAACGATAATGGAAGCGATGAAGACCATGATCCATGATCAAGATATTCCAATGTGCTTATGGGAAGAAGCAACAAAAATAGCAGTATATGTACAAAAAATATTGTCCCATAGTTCACTTGGGTTAGAGACCCCGGAAGAGATGTTCTTCGGAAATAATCCAGAAGTAATCCATCTCAAAATATTTGGCTGCCCAGTATTTGTACATATTCCAAAAGAGAAGAGAAACAAGATGGACCCTTCAGGAAAGAAGGAAATATTTGTTGGATACTGTGAGGTCTCCAAGGCCTTCGGAGTTTATATACCAGGTCACCATCATATTGATGTCAACAGGGATGTGACCTTTTATAAATATGAAGCACTCAAGAAATAAAGAAGATGGCATCTTGAAGAATTATATGAAGAGGAACCTGTAGCCCCTAGAGTTGCACAACTAGTGAGGGAAGTTCCTAGAGTTGCAGAACTAGTGAGGGAAGTCATAGCTTCCCCTGATGAGGAAATTCTAGAAGATAATGACATAGTGTAATTTCAAGAACCTCCTCAAATGGCGATCTCCCATAAGAGAAAGTCTTCTTGGGCTAGGGATATGATTCAAAATGGAGAGAAGTATGGTGTCCCTGAAGGAACCATGAGACAAGTGAAGAGACCTAAGACATTCTCCAGTTATATGGATTTGATGTGTGATCTCTTAGAGAAGGATCCTACCTGCTTTGAAGAAGCCATTCATAAGAAAGAATGGGCAGATGCCATGACAGAAGAATACCAATCCATAATTAAGAATGATGTATGGGAAATAGTTCCTAGACCGAAGAGCAAGGATGTGGTATCTTCAAAATGGATTTTCAAAATAAAAAATGTTGCTAATTCAAGTATTGAGAAGTATAAAGCAAGGTTTGTCACTCGTGTCTTCTCTCAAAAGGAAGGCATTGACTATGAAGAGAAACTTGCTCTTGTATCCAGATACACTTCAATCAGAACCATCGTATTCCTTGCAGCTAAGATGAAGTGGAAGTTACACCAGATGGATGTAAAGACAACTTTCCTAAATGGTGTCATTGAAGAAGAAGTGTATATAGAACAACCTCGAGGATTTGAAGTTGAATACATGAAGACTCATGTCTGCATGTTGAAGAAGGATCTGTATGGATTGAAGCAAGCTCCTAGAGCTTGGTATGGAAGGATAGACAATTTTCTGACTAGATTGGGATTTACCAAGAGTAAAGAAGATTCTAACCTTTACTTCAAGGTTATGAATGATGAGCTTGTTATATTGCTATTGTATGTGGATGACTTATTCTTAATTGCAGAAGAAAATCTCATCAGCAAATGTAAGAAGAAGATCGTTGTAGAATTTGAGATGAAAGACCTTGGCCTAATGCATTACTTCTTAGGTCTTGAGGTATGGCAGAGCCCAGGGAGAATATTTCTTAACTAAGGGAAGTGTGCAATTGAAATCCAAAAGAGATTTGATATGTTGGAGTGCAAGTCCATGAATACACCCATGGAAATGAAGTTGAAGCTTCTAGTCGACACTTCGTAAGAAATGATTGATGACACATTGTATAGACAAATCATTGGATCACTGATGTATCTGATGAACACCAGACCACATATATGTTTTTCCGTGAACACCTTGAGTCAGTTTCTGGTAGAACCCATACATGTTCACCTAATTGTTGCAAAACATGTGATGAGGTACCTTAAGGGTACATTAGATTATGGTCTCAGTTATGATGGAGATCATGATTGCACACTAAGTGGGTACACTGATTCAGATTGGGCTGGAAGTGTCTTTGATAGGAAGAGCACTTCAGGATGTTGTTTTAGTTTGGGGTCAACCATGATATCATGGCAGAGTAGGAAGCAATCAAGCATTGCTCTCAACACAACAGAAGAAGAATACATTGTTGCATGTTTTGCCAGCTGTGAAGCCATATGGCTTCAAAAGTTGTTGACATGTATATTCGACTTAGAGATGGAAGAAACCATGATCCTATGTGATAACTAAAGCTACATAAAGATGACAGAGAATCATGTATTTCATGACAAGTCAAAACAAATAGAGATCTGATATCACTACATCTGTGACATGGTGCAGAGAGGAGCCATAAAGCTCCAATATGTTAACATAGATGAACAGGTTGCTGATGTGTTGAACACGCCTCTATCTTGTGTAAAGTTTGAGCACTTTCAAGATAATCTTGGTATAGTCCGAAAGGACCTCCCTCGAAAGGGGAAGTAGTGTTGTGATGATGTGCCAACTTAATTGTTGTGATGATGTGCCAGCTTAATTGTTGTGATGATGTGCCCGCTTAATTGCTTTGATGATGTGCCAGCTTAATTGTTGTGATAATGTGCCATCTTAATTGATGTGATGATGTGCCAGATTAATTGTTGTGATGATGTGCCAACTTAATTGTTGTGATGATGTGCCAGCCTCATGTTGTGATGATGTACCAGCCTCACGCTGTGATGATGTGACCAACCTCATGCTGTGATGATGATGTATTAGTTTTTATACTAATCCATGTTGCTGCAGATGATGATACCATTCCAGCTATCTATTGAGAATGATGATATTGTTGATGAGAAAAACTTTCGATGATTTATAGATACGCTAGTGAGTGTTCCAAGATGTTGTCGATGATGTTGTCCTCTCTCTCGCCTGATGTTGTTGTAGAATACCCTTCTTGTTAAGGGGGAGTGATAAAATATTTTAACTACAAAGAGTATTCTATTTATTATTGATGTATTATTAATTAGATCAATCCCCTTTTGCAGATTGATCATGTCAGGTATTGTAAATGACCAGATCCCCTTTTGCAGATTGGTCAAACCCTAATTGTAATGGGATGAATGAAAAGTCGGCCCTAGAATATATTAAAGTGGTTATAACCACCCATATTGAGAAGTCGACCCTTCCAGTGAAAAGACACATCATTCCAGTGCCTGCCAGATTGTATAAATAAATAGGCTAGCACCTCATTTGGACACACACTCATTTGTTCATCAGAGCGCAAGTTTAGAGCTGCAGTTGGAGAAGAAGGAAGAGAGAGAGATGCACATTCTTGGGAGAGGACTTTCTTTATTTGTTTGAGTTATCTCTTGGCATTGTATTGGCTATCTATATTAAGGAATTTTTTGTTTGGGTTTTCTCCCCCATGAGGGTTTCCCAGGATAAATGATGTGTCTCTTGTGATTGTGTATTTCTCAGTGATCTTATCTATGGTATGGTTATCTAGTAAATTGAAAAGAAACCTAATAATAGATTAAACCTTAACATGGGGAACTTATTCGTAAGAGACAGGTACAAGGGCCCATTTATTGTATTTTATATAAAAATAATGAAGAGACAATCTCACATTTTTCCATATTCTATAATTTTACATGTTAGTTGTGGTTGGATATTAGCAAGAGTTTTGGTCTTGGAAATATATGGTCTGGGTATAGTATAGAACATTGCTTACAATTCTAATTTCAAAGGAAGGAACTCGAGGATAATAGAGCCATACATGTACATGTTCTTTGAGCTATATGGTTATCTCATAATCCACTATTGTTAAAATATATCTATTCCTCCATTTCAGGTTTCTGCACAAGCAGTGGCTATAATTTCAAGTTTTAAAAAAGGATACTAAATTTCAGATTCTTTGAAATTTGGGTGTCCTACAAGTTGATAAGTCAAGTCCTTGGGGCTTCTTCAACAAAATATTCCAAGGGGATGAGTGTAAAAGTATTCTAGGGGGGATACTATCTCTGGAGGAGAGGCTAGTATGTGTTTACACCTTTCTAGTCAGATGGATATCTCCACTCAATGCATGTCGATGCATGTCTTTGCATGGATATCTCCACTCAATGCATGTCTTTGCATGGCTATCTCGAGGCCATGCATGTATTTTGATTGTAATATAATTATGGTAAAGGAATTAGGGTTGCAATTGATGAAGCCTATTTAATGGCTTGAGATACTCCAATGTAAAAATCCTCTAGAAGCCTCAAGTGGATGGTGTTGGCCTAGCTTGGCTGATATGGCCAAGGTTAATAGATATCCATGGAGGCATTGGTTCTCCCGCTTAATGGTTTCTAGGATAAGTATTGGCTCTTTGTGCATGCTTTCTTGTTGTGATATTTCTCTGTCAGTTTTTAACAATTTTGAGAGACCCATTTCTCCTACGTTGTTTTCCATGTAAACATTTTTGAAAGAGATATTTTTTTTAATTGGAACAGGAAAATGTTATATTTTTTTAAAAATAGTTCTAGCTAGTTCTAACAACATAGTACATAGGTTTTCATAAATGATTAAGAGCCTTGATTCAAGAGTCTCTTTGAATTACATAAAACAACTTACTGAAGACTTCAAAAAGTACATTCCAACTTCTCCTTCATGTTGCCACCTTAACAAAAAAAACTAAGATTTTAGTGACTTTGCATAACATTCAAAAACTAATGACTTGAAAAAAAGCATGAAAATTGTTGAATAGGCTTCCTAACCAACTCCTGTGTAACACACCCAAACCCATAAGTACCTTTAAGGGATGGGGTATTAAAATTTCACTTCTTTTTAGACATATTAAGGCTCATTCGTGAGGGCACCAACATATCCTACTCATCAAGATCTTTCCAACAACTGTAATTTTGCTCAAAACTGAGCTCTAGAACAAAAGTTATGGCTTCCAAAAGTTCTTGGACCTCTATGGGCCCAAGGCCACCTTACTGCCATGTGGCATCCAATCACGAAAAATTGACAATCCAGAGATCCTCTCAGATTTATTCCATTTACGATAGATCAACAGTCCAGATCTCCTCTCGGAGTTCTCCATTGGATTATTTTAATTTCAGTGAACCAAACTACTCCGAAGGATTCACTAAGATGGACAGTGTTGATGTTTTCACAATTATCAGGACCAACGGTTGAGATTTTATCAATGGTCTACAGGCTCTCCTATCCAGCTATATCAATACCCATCATGTCGATCAATCAACTATCGATACGTGTCATCATGTTGTCACTCTTAGTCAACACCATCTTTCTCTTCCACCTTGACCTGCTAACTGGGACCCCCCGATGATCAACAACTGAGGTTAAAGTCTCCCACTTTGAGATCTACAGTCCTTGCTCAACCTCAGAGTTTCTCCTTTGGGGTTTTTCTACAACCTCTCAAGAGTTTCCTCCGAAATTCCACTCCGACCAACTCTTTTCAACATATTTTTCCTCGATATAATGGAAGCTAGATCCAATGGTGGTAGATATACTACCTCCATGCTCTGATGGATCGACAAATTTGTTCAATTTAGATTCTTATCCCGGCCTAAACATGGGATAATTTGATGGATGCACCATCCAATCAATGGTCAAATACAATTTCCACATAGATCCAACGACCCTTGTTTATTCTCTGATCTCTCCTCCATATGAGTTCCACCACGAGCCTACACTTAAATACTTCGATGACCAAGTCTGACTAACAGTCAAGATCATATTTTCATTCAATCCTCTAATATATCAATGAATATCATGTCTCAAGGTACATCCTACCCATGCATCATAGCCTATTCCAATGAAGGGTCAGGATCCATTCACTATGTCGGTCTAATGATTATGATTCCTTCAGGTTCAAAACATGGGTTTTATACATATCATCAGTCTGGATCTAGAATTAGCTATTCAATGAACTCTTCTAAGCCTCTTATAAGATCTTCCAGGTCTTTAAGATCTCTTGCCTTGCTATAGAAAATCACTAAGGCATCCCTTCCTCTCCACTATTAAAGTTAAGGTATTCTCCCCTCAAGGGGAAGGAATACAACACTTCCTTCCCCTCAGATCCCTCTCTTGTCTCTTACAGGTATGGTCCTCTTGCTTAGGAAACTTTTCTATCACCATATACATCTAATTATACACTACGAAATCATAGGCCTATGTTTATATTCCTTAACTTAGAGCTATATTGAATGCTCATACTCATTGCACAATTACATGTGCAACTTCATTATTATTTCAAGTACGTCAACTTCCAATAATATACGAATTCAATTCTTTAACATGCATAACCATTCATGAGTACAACCAAAGGATTCAACCAACCCTACATTTTCCCTTTTTATTTCAGGTTCAAGGAATCATCGAGAAATAAACATGAACACTATTAACCAGGCATACAAATCCACATTACACTTACACACATCCAGTTGTACCATTGATTCTATTACATGGAGTATATGAGATACTTATTTGTTTACAAGATATACGAGCCAACTGAATGCGTGTGTTCACCTTTCCACACAACCATAGGATTTTCATGCTAAGTCACTTTGGCAACAGACCACCCCCATGCCAAGCCATGATACCACCCGGGAGCTATCTATGATCACCTTTACTAGCTTGGGCCTCTTCGAGGTTTATCAAATTCCTTCCAGCATCAAACTCGTGACCTCTCAGCTCAGGATGGGTTATTGGGTTCTCAAACTAGTCCTGCGACCAACTCCTTTCTCCCAGACTCCCCTTGAACTCTCCTTGAGTTCTTCCATTTTCTTCTATTCTCTTCCTTTTCCCCCTTCGTGCATTTCTGGCATGTAATCTCTTGGGAAGGTTCTCAACCTATCTCCTTCCTTCTGTCAAAAGGAAACCATGGGTGAATAATGGGAACTTGTGAGGTCTTTCCTGTTGTCCTCTAGATAATAGTTGTTGCTATCCTAGTCAGACCTCCATACTTCCATTCATTGAGGGTGGTTGGTTGCTCAACCACTAATCCTCCCTCATTAACTGATTTTCCTTGAAATCGGGGCTAAGGAAAATAATTTGTTATTTCCAGTTCAATTATTTTAGCAAAGGGGAATTGTGTCACCTTATCATAATGAACCCCGCTCTAGTTTTCCCATTCTTTCCCTTGGTAGTATCATGGCCAGTAATTTAAGGCTTCACCCCCACAGTCAGTTGTTGGAATTTTTTATTGATCATTAATACCTTTACATTGTTTGCATGTCATAGCATGGAAATCATTAATTAAAAATAATTACAAATAATCATAGGTTTAGAGAGGGGGTGTTACAATCCCGTCCACCTTCAAAGGAACACTGTCCTCGATGTTCTTTTATCAGTAACACCTATTGTACCTTGTCTTTCAGTTTCTTTATCAATGTCTTCCTTTTCTTAGTCTAGTCATTTCCCAAACTCTTAGCCTTTGTCACATCCCTACAATAGTTTCAAACAACAATCTTATTAATCACAATTTCATGCAAAAACAGTTTATTGATGTTCATAACTCAAGGGGAAATTTTCACATAACAACACAATACTTATCTATGTAGTTCATGGATATGCATCCATATGGTTTTCATGTTTACTCGACTCACTATTTTCCTTGTCATACCCATTGTGTGCATGATCTCAGTCAACAGATGACAAAATTTTAAAGACTCCACTAAGTCTTGCACATGAGCTATCGAAATCCCCCCTTCCTTGTGGTCACTCACCTTTCAAGCTCAGGCTCAGGCATCCCCTTCTTTGCTATATAATCCCTTAGGTGATCCATATTTCCTTCCTAGGATTTCTCGCACAAGAAGAGTTTCAGAGACTTCGTTGAGTCTTACAGCTGAAGCATCCCCTAAGCTTGTTCCATTGAGGTGTCCCTCTGGCTTGCTCTGTCGAAAGCATCCCTTCATCTCATGTTACCAAAACACAATATTCTTATGGCGATTGGGACTTATCACAAAGTTCTCTTGTCACAACAGGGGCCCTCTTTCATGCTTTATATTTGACAACCAACATATATCCTCCCTAGATAGATCTTTTTCAACTCACCTCTGTTCACATTTATACAGAAATTTGTGAGATATTTTTATTAATTTTCATTAATTTTCATTCAAATATTCTTCCCCAAATCTGTTACCCACAGATTTTCAAATTCACAATTTCATTTCATTTTCAAATCTATTCCAAATTGGAACTAGAATTCACAAGCACGAGATTTCCTTCTCATAATAGTTTGGCTCTTTACAACCAACATACATTGATCTTCCTCGTGGGCTTACAATATTGCCATTTTCAAGACCCTCCTTCCTGCAATTCAATCTTTACACGACCAAACAAACTATTAGTTTCTCATGCATATATATTCTCATTGCAAATTTACAATGGCATCACAAACAATTCTTAATGTGTGCAGTCTAAGAGCTACATCACATTCATATATTCAATGATATAAAATAAAAAGAACTTATCAATCATTACTCATGCATTATTTCATCATATCAAGATATTCTATCTACAATCATTTCATCGCATGAACTTAACTTGTGTGCCAATGCCTATGGCCACAATCACACACAATGCATCCTTGCATTTTATTTCAAATCGATTACTTTTTATATTAGCCACTCTTTCCATGGTGTGTTGGGACTCAACCAACCTTTCACCACATGGATTCTTTTTTTTCATTTCTTATTATATTAGGACTCTATCTCTTACTTTAATTTGATCATGACCTCAAATCAACATTCATTTTTAGGAAAACTAAAATTTCATATGAAGGCATTCAATCATTCTTTCTTTAATCAGGGTACCAATCTTGTCCACCCAATTCTCTCTTTACCTTTCTACAACTCTTGTAGAGTATTGGAATGCACATATTCCACCATGGGAAGTCCAATATATGCCCACTCTTTTACAACATGCATCTTCTTAATGAATTTAACTAATGTGTTGCTTATGAGCATTTTTTTTATTGTCAATAACTTCTTGTTTGGTCAATGTATTCATGACACATGGTCATGAATTGTCACAAGGATTGTAACAATCCTTGGTTTCTAGGGGTTCTACCCTCTATCATTCAAGTTATTCTTTCCTAAATCACACATTACTTTGGTATCAATGACATACAACATCCACTTAAAAACACTTGCACATTATCGAAATAATAAAACATTTCAGAAGCGATTCTTACCCAATCCCTTCATACCTTACACCACATAGACATGAACACTTTTATAACCTTTCTGGTTGCCAACACCCTCTCTGATATTACCTCATCAGTGGTTCTTCATGGGAACTCCCAAATTCCTTTCAACAATCTTTCGACAATAGACTTCTTGCATTTGTCCTCTACATGAGGTTGTCCATCATTTGCATTTGTCTTTCCCAACAACTCTAATCTTTTTCTACACATGACATACATCATCACATTCATAATTACATTAATTTTCATGTTAAATAAAAATACATGTACCATATCATTTAAATTTGAAAACATTCTCAGATATGTCCTAGCATATATGTATGCACTTGTCACATTATCCTCAACATTTTTGTGAGTGCAATCACAATCAAACTTTCAATTGTTTCAGTATCCTATAGCCAACAACATTCTCATGTCTTAAACATTTTCACATATCAGCCTTTCAATTTTATCTTATCCTAGAGAAACACGTTATACAACAAGAAAGGAGTTAAGGGATTCCTCCCCCTTTTTTTTCCAACTCCTTCTACACAACTTGGAACTTTCAGCCCAATTGAGTTCTTTCTAAGGCCTCATTGCCTCTACTTAACATGGATCGATCTAGCCTATTCATTTAATCACACTTATTAGCTTAATTTCCTTTCACCAACTGTTCTTTTAAAGCACACAACTTTGTCTCATTATTCATATTTTTACATTGAGAAAATTATTAATCATTTTCTCCTTCTTTGCTTATGAAATATATCCCTCCTAGGATCTGCATGCTCTCTTCCTTGAGCACTCTCAGTCAAGTTCATCTTGACCTTTATGAATAAATCAACATGCTACAACAACCATCTTTTAGTTCACAATGAATTATGAACCTGTGCATTCTGCACAATGCCATTAGAAATCAGAATGGTCAAAATTCATTTGCATATATTTTACTCATACACGATATTTTAAAATATAATCCAAGATTATTGTACAAATATACTTGTAGTCTATTGTTTAATTTTCCAACAGTCAATAATTGTTATGGATCTGGTCTCTTGACAGAGTCTTTTACATAGTTCCTCCATAGGAAACTTCTTCAATATGCAGTTCCCTCGTTGCATATCTAAACTATCTGAGATGATCTCAATCTCAAGCCATCCTCAGCTTCATTATTTTAGAGAATTACTCAATATTTTGTAAGGAATATAAACATCCATTCTTAGCATGCATTTGGATTATACATTTAAACTGGTACCTCTATTTTATCATCTTGCATTCACATTGTGCTTTCATGCACTTCACCACATACATCAACATGTTGTGTGTCTACCATAGGCAAACTCACAGTTTCACATGCTTGTCTAAAATTATTTCACTCGTGATTTGTTCATGAGATTCTCAAAGGCAGTCTCACCTTTCCTTCTATCTTAATCAATAGAGAAGTCTTTCTCCTTTTCATTTCAACATTTCATATTAGCTCTTAATTCTCTAAGGAGTGGCATACCTCCTCAAGCTATTATTTAAACCAAGTAGTTCAGACCCTTCTACTTAGTTAGGCGGTATTACC
>CBVK0100225251.1:0-12364 GCA_900067695.1 Picea abies | reverse complement strand
GGCGGTTAGTGGAATGATAATAAAAATTATACCATTTAAAACTACTCATTACACATTCTTATTGGAACTCGTACCTTTCTCTTCTTACCTCACGTGGTTGTTGGATTATGGTGTTGATGGAGTTGCAGAAACAAAATATGGAGTCACATCAACGATATTAACCAGAATTGCAACATTAACATTGTTGGTTCTGTTGACTGGAAGTGTAGTAACAATGACGCTAGAAAAGTGAAAGCTTCTAAGAGGAGTTGCAACAACCAGATTTGCAGTGATGGAGTTGAAACAATGGGAATTGTAGCAACCTTTGGTGTAGCCTCAGTGGTATAGATGAGAATCACAGCATCGTTGAAGTGGATGAAAGGTGTGGGAAAGAAGTGTGAAAATAAAGTAAAGTTTCAAGTGGAGTTGCAACAACAAAAATGAGAGGGGAGAGGTTTGGAAAATGAAGCAGAGATGCAAGTGTTGTTGCAGAAATGGAACTGATATGGGAGTTATGGAAAAGGGAGTTGTAGCAATGAAATTTGTAGTAACAGGGATAGTTGCGACAAAGGGAGTTGTAGCAACGGGAATAGTTGTAGCAAAGGGAACTGTAGCAACAAGAATAGTTGTAGTAGGTCCAAACATAAACATAGTATTACGACTATGTGTAGGAAAAACTCCTATATACTTCATCATATTTACTTGTGTATGTAATGGAATATTTAACATCAATCTTACGAAATTCATCTGTGTATTCTTGCACCGATTGTCCTTTTCTTAAATCTTACGAAATTCATCTGTGTATTCTTGCACCGATTGTCCTTTTCTTAATTTAAGACTTTTCCATTCAATTTAAGCCTTATCCTTATAACCCAAAGGATAGAATTGTTTTCTAAGTGAAAAATTAAAATCTTTACATGATGGGAATGCATTACCAATTTTCTAAGTACCATATTGCAACTTACTCTGCCACGAGATGAGTGTCATGCTACCAAGACAAAGCGATGTCAATTTGATCTTGGTTTCCTCATCATTGATTTGTTGCACACTGCAATATACCTCCATCTATATGACCCAATTATCAAGATTATCAACATTGACTTATCCATTATACATGGGAAACTCGAATTTCACATGAATTTTAAGTAATGGCATGTCAGGCTTATGTTTATGGGAATGAGAATGTTTTTTTGCAAAAATAGCGGTAGAAGTAGAACTTGGACTTGTACTTGAAGAAGAAGAAGATGGAGATGAAGAAAGTGAAAGAGGAGGTTTTGGAGGGTCTTCTTCTTCTTCACTTTTGTCTTTCTTTGAAGATTCCCCTTGAACAATTCTCTTATGTTCCAATTAATCTTCATACAATACTTTTACCATCTCAATCATGGAAAAAAAAGTTCTTTGAAACTCTCTTTCTTGTTGAGAAAGTCCTTCTTCAAATGCCATCTTCTCACTTTGAGGTGTCTTTTTTCTTGATTCAATCTCAGGATCTCCTTCTAAAAGCTCTAAATTTTCTTGGTAATCATGCATACGCAAAAACAACCAACTATCAACCTTCTATGATACCACTTGATCTTGAATGATCTTTTAAATGACTTGGTTAAGTATTCTATATGGAAAATTTTACCAGTTAAGACTTAATAAGAAAGAGAAGAAGATCAAGAATAGAAATTGCAGCACATGAGAAGTAAAAACAACGAAACATAAGCATATTCAAGACACCATAAGTTGATAATAGAGTTCGGCAATTCTGGCTACATCTTTGGGCCTTTGTCTCAGTGAGGGAGGCTTCCTTATTAATATCAATTCTTCAAAAGTACATTAGAATTACATCAATTTTTTCTCTGACTGGCACAACAATGTTATTCTCTGTCTCAAGAACTCAATGCAACATATGACACTAAAAAAGGTGGAGTATAACTCCCATAAATGGCCTCCAAATCTCATCTACTCTCATGGCTTCCCTGCATAAAAATGGATTGAACTTCACAAATTATTCATCATTATTCTATTATGAACCAATTTCTCATAGAAAATAGGTTGGATTCATATAGGCTTTGATTTAGGGGTCGAAATCCAACCTCCCCCCAGGATTTGGGCATTTTTCTGGGCTCAGATCCCCTCTTTTAGGGCCAAAATCCATCAAAATCAGGACAAATTGGTTAAAAAACTAATTTCTAAAGTGGAAAACCCAATTTCCTGCCAAATATTTGGCGTGCACCCATTTTTTCGTTGTCTCCTGGTCATATGGCGCACCATGTGGCCAAGCGCTAGTCCACATGGAACTCATGCCCCTTTTTTCCATCGACCTTGGTTCTGTGAATGGCATATGGTTGGGTGGCTAGTCGGCAGGTAGCTCCCAATCCATCGCAACAACAACGTTATCAATGGTGAGGGTGGTGGACTTATCAAGTCATGCCAATCCTCCTTCTTGGCAAGTGGAGGGTTGTTACAACACTGTGGAAACAAAGGTCAAGAGTTCGATCTGTCGAGAGCTCAACCAAAATTTTGACCAGGCCTTATTGGTCCAATCTAGGGTGACACGTGGCACCCTATGATTGGGCCACATGTCAACACCCTATTGGATAGTAACATCAAGTCACTACATTGTCAGCCTCACAGTCAACAACACAGTCACTCGACATGTCACCCTGTCATACTGCCACTTTAACTGCCAAATCAAGATTGTATTACCACCCTGTCATACTGCCACTTTAACTGCCAAATCAAGATTGTATTACAATGTGTCACCTCCCACATCACTGGACTACCAAATCAAGATTGTATTACTGGACTGCCACGTCTCAATCCATACAGTCCAGTCACCTCCCACATCAACCTCCAAAAATGTTGAATCTGCCTGACACATGTCAGCCTCCGATGCTGCCACATTAGCATGTTGATGTTATCATGACATCATGTTGATGTCATCTGCCATGTGTGGGTTGTACTGATAACATCATCAGTTCAGACTATTGACTTTGACCTTTGAATTTTTTCCTATATGGAGAAAACTTCAGAACATAATATATTTTCCATACAGAGTCCATTTTTGAAAAATAATATACTTTCGGAATCAGTGAAATGAGCACTAAGCAATGGTGTTGGTTTCGTCTAAATCTGAGAAATTTGAATGTTTGGCCTTTTTGGATCCCTTTTGGATCAAAGGAAAAACTAGATAAGAAAATTATCAAAAAGGAAATGATCAATGGAAAATGGTAAGCAAAAGGGTATTAAACAAGTGTTGAAAGTATGTCGATTTAGGAACTCATCATCTCCCCCATCCCAAAAAAAAATCGCATCCCTATGTAACCAACAATCACTTAGATTTATAGGAATCAGGGTGACTATGGAGGTCACTGACACCACAGACTACCTCTCCTTCTTATTTTTTTTCCACAAGTTTCATGCTTTGTTATGACTCCTTTGTTTAATGCTAGTTCCCGCTTTGTTTCAGTTTGAGTGGCCTCATCAATTAACATAAAGTGTGTGTCCTGGACAAATACTTCCATTGTTTCCTTAATTGGAGTTGTTTATTATAATCCAATGAAGGGTTCCCCTGATGCAAGATGAATTGATGTAGGTTAACTTGATTTCTCAAGTTTGGAGTTGTTTATTATAATCCAATGAAGGGGTCCCCTGATGCAAGATGAATTGATGTAGGTTAACTTGATTTCTCAAGTTCTCTTTGTTCATCAAGCTCATCCTTCAACATTTTCAAATTGAGTTTTAGCTTCTAGTTCTTCATTATCAAAATTATATTTTGTTTGAACAAAGATGCATACATAGGTAAGGAGTGTGGGATGATTACCTAGGATGAGGCAGTAAGCTTCCTTTGAGGCTCATCAGTCTCATTTTTTGGTTCTTGTTGCCCTAGTTCTTGTGCATTAGTTGAGTCATCTCCACAAGTGTTTCCTACTAGATCATCAAACATTTTTTCTTCCCATTCTTCCTTGTCTGAATCTTGTTAGTGGCTAGGGAATTCCACAAGAGTGCCTCTTATTGGTTCTTGTGTAACAGTAAGGGCCTATGGTTATGATTATTCCTTCTCTTCTGGATTGACATTTTTTTCATCAAGAGTTTCACTTTCTAGTTCAACAGGAGCCTCTTGCTCCTGTGGATATGTAGAGTGATCTAGTTCTTGATATTCTTGAGTCTTGCAGAGTATTCTTGAGGCTTTCTCTTTTTTGTTTCTTAAGGAACAACAAGAGCCTTTGCATGTTATTATTTCTTTTTGTTGTATCCTCTGCCTCTCATGTATCATGTTCTCTAGAAGGACTCTCCACTGGTTTTTTTGGGTCAATGGGAAATTTTTCTTATGGTTCTTCTTTATCTGAATATGCAGCAAGGATGAAGATAAGCCCTTCTCCTAAAGTTCCTTTTGGTAGTTCTTGTGTGTCAGCGAAGACCTTTGTGTCCATTCCCTCATTGGATTCTAGATTGATGTCCTCTATTGGTTCTTGTGTGTCAGGGAAGGTTTTTGTCCCTCATGTGCTTCTTCTTTTATCTTAGCAGGTTTTTGTATTTTGTGTTGAGTTGCAACCATGTGGCTCATTCTTCATTTCTTTGGAATGGGGGTTTACCTTTTTTTAAACCCTCTGAATTTCGTTATAGGGTTTTTGGTGGCAGTCACTTCAACATGATTGTCATGGTATTCTTCCACCGGCATTGCTGCATGACGACTCTTTCCCCCAATTTTTGTTCTAGTTTTCTTTGGTGGAGGTATTGCAGCATCGATGAAACTATTAGTTGTTTGTGGAATTGTAGTCGTGGTCTCTTATAGTGATGGAAGTTCAACCATTGTTTGTTGGGATGCTTGAATCATATCCATGACATCCTCAAAAAGTATCACAAGTGGATGAACAATACTACTCCAAGTGTGGCCTTCCCTGTGTAGGGTACATTCAACCAATAACAAGTGTGGCCTTCCCTGTGTAGGGTACATTCAACCAATAACTTGATAAGGCCATGGTGTGAGACGACATCCCTAGGATTCTTTTCCCTTTGGACGAGTTTTGTCATCATTTGCAACATTATAAATAAGAAGTATGGCATATTAATTGGTCGATTGTGTCGTATATGATTGAGCAATCATAAATGTTGGAAATAGACATCTCCATAGGTACGTTTGTAGGTGAAATATCACTACACGAAGATAGCCACATCCTGCCATGGGTGTGGTAAAGACTGTTTTTCAAATATTGTACTCTTATTTACTAAAGCCTCTCTAGGCTTGAGGAATTTCCTCATAATTTCAGGTTGTGAGGTCCTGGTATATCATCTTTTTTCTACACTGAATTATACCATTGTCTCCTCAGTGACTTTTACCTGAGCACCTAATACCGTGGAGTGTTTGGCTTTGTATTTCAAGGAGAATTCCAAAGATAATTGATCGTCATATCCCTATAAGCATTGAACATATTCCATCCAACCGGCTTGTTGAAAAATTTATCTAATGTTATTGTAGGTCTTAAGCAACAATACTTCTGTAGGTTCCCTACATATCAATGATCCCCCCATGGTTCCTTCTTCCTACTTTATGTAATTAATTTTGTTTTCAAAATATATGGGTGTTAATCAATTGGGGAATTTCAAATTGCGGCAATAACGATGGTGGATATTGTTATGAGAGTGCAAGGTCATAGATTTGGTAATGATGATGCAAGGTGGCAATTAGTGGAATGATAATAGAAATTATACCATTTAAAACTACTCATTACAAATTCTTATTGGAACTCGTACATGTCTCTTCTTACCTCATGCAGCGATAGGAGCATGGTGTTGATGGCATTGCGGCAATGGAATATGTAGTCACGTCAATGATCTTAACAAGAATTGCAACATTGACATTGTTTATTTTGTTGACTGAAAATGCAGTAACGATGACGTTGAAAAAGTGAAAGCTGCCAAGCTGATTTGCAACAACCAGAGTTGCAGTGATGGATTTGCAACACTGAAATTTGCAGCAATGGGAAATGTAGCAACTTGAGTGTAGCTTCAGTAGTATAGACAGGAATTGTAGCATCGTTGCAGTGGATGAAAGGTGTCGAAAAGAAGTGCAAAAATAAAGTAAATTTGCAAGCAGAGTTGCAACAATGAAAATGAGAGGGGAGAGGTTTGGAAAATGAACCAGAGCTACAAGTGTTGTTGCAACAATGAAAATGAGAGGGGAGTTATGGAAAAGGGAGTTGTAGCAACAAAATTTTCAGTGATAGGGATAGTTGCGACAAAGGGAGTTGCAACAATGGGGATAGTTGTAGCAAAGGGAAATACAACAAAAGGAGTTGCAGCAAAAGGAGTTGTAGCGAAGGGAATTGCAGAAACAAGAATTTTAGCAAGGGGAATTGTGGCAACAGGAATTGCAACAACAGGAATTGTAGAAATGTGAATAGTTGTAGCAAAGGGAGTTTTAGAAAAAATATTTGCAGCACCGGGAATAGTTACGGAAAAGGGATTTGTAGCAAAAGGAGTTGCAACAAAGGTAACAATTGGAATTACGAAAATGGGAATTGCAACAATAGGAGTTTCAACAACATTGTTCCCCCCTGAATATCCTAAAAAAAAGATGATTATTAGAAAAAAACAAGGATTTTTTTAATTAAAATTTGTTAAGAAGGATCTTGACATAACCATCACAAAACTGTGAAGTTCCCTTCTTGTTTATTTCAGATTTTTTTTTATGCACCAGTTAGGTTGGTTTTCACTCTTTTTTTTAAGAAGAAATGGAAATTATCCAGCCGATATTCATTCCTCCTGAATGACTTCTATATCATTATTAGATCATCCTTTTGCAATCTTCCTAAAAAAGGATTCTTTTGGTAAGGATCGATGATATAGGTGAAGTATATGTCCATTATCCATTAGAGGAATTATGTCTTCATCTATGGTACATAGTTTGATGGTCCCACCATCATATATTGTATCAATATCGTATGGATCGATCCATCCAATGTGAAATCTTCCTCTGAAATCCTTGAATCTAGAATCAAATAGTAATGTCCAGTCTCTAGCTTTGAACTTCTTTTTCTTGAAAAACATGTCATGCCATTTGGCCCTTTGGTGTTGTATCATTGTGGCTCAGTGTAGGGAATGATGTCTTATCTCATCCAACTTGTTAATTTGAAGAAGTCTTTGTTTTCTATCCTCTGATAGGTCCAACCCAAGTTGTATTGTTTTCCTAAGTGTTTGTGTTTTTGTCTCGATGGGTGGAGTACTCTTTTACCATATACTATCTCATAAGGTGTGCATCTTGTAGTAGTTCTCCAGATTATTTTGTAGGCCCATAAAGATTCTTGGAGTCTATCGGCCCAATCCTTGAGGTGTATTCTAACAGTTTTAGCGATAATGGCCTCAAGGATATTCTTAGTCCCCTCTACTTATCCATTTTCTTGTGGGTGATATGGTGATATTACTCTGTGCTTGATTTTGTAGTTGTCCATGAGATCTATGACGAGTCATGATGCCAATTGAATGCCTCCATCAATCATTGTCTCTTGTGGTATCCTGAACCTTACAAAGATCTCTTCATGGAGAAACTCCACTACTACCTGCTAAGTTGTTGTTGGAAGAGATTTTGCCTCCATCCATTTTCTGACATAATGCGTACAGATGAGGATTCAGGAGCACTGACGGGAAGGGGGATTTATTGCTCCATTTTTCAAAAGGTTCTAACACCATATGTGGTAGTAGTGGAATTTCATCTACTTGTATAGGTTTACCCATTCATTGAAAGTTGTCTCAGCTCTTCACATACTCTTTGGTGTCTCTGAAAAGTGTGGGCCAATAATACCCTTGGTGGAGTGCCTTGTACCCATTCCTTTTATCAACAAAATGCCCCCCACATGGCCCATCATGTCAGGATTTTAGTATCTCATAGACTTCATCCTCTCGTACACATCTTCTAATAATCAAATAAGGGATAGTGTATAAGAGGAAACCATCAATCCATGAAAACATTTCTCTTTTTATGACTACACTTTTTTGTTCTTTTAGATTCAAATGATGCAAAAGCTTTCCTGCAGCCAAAAAGTTAGCAATATCTGCAAACTAGGTGAGTTAGTAGATACTACAAAGAGATGCTCATCTAGAAATAAATGTTCTATTGGAGGTTCATTCTCTTTAGATATTATTCTAAAAAGAAAGTCAATAAGTGATTCATTTGTTCATTAAATATTTAAAATCATTGTGATCAGTATGCAAGATTACAGAATATCTGGTAATGTAGTGCCTAAACTTGTTTATTGCATGAATGAAAACAAGAAAATCTTTCTCGATAACCATATTGTTTAATTATGAAAGAGAGAGATTCTTATTGATGTAGTAAATTTCATATCGATCATTTCCTTCCAGTTGTCCTAGAACGACTCCAACTGTGGTGTTATATGCATCTCTGGAGATGTGGAATGGGAGACACCAATCGGGTCCTCATAAAATAGGAGTTTCAAAAAATTTGATCTCAAATTCATCAAGTGCATGCTGGCATGTATCTGTCTAAACAAACTCAGTATATTTTTTATGTAAAGAAAATAATGGACACGCAATAGGTGAAAAATTTTCAATGAATATATGGTAATAACTAGCATATCCCAAGAAACTTTGTACCTACCTTTATGAAGTTGGAGTTGGAAAATTTAATACTACCTTTACTTTTTATGGATAAAATTTAATAACTTTGGATAAGATGTGATATCCTAGTACGATGCCATCAGTTAACATCATAGAACATTTTTTTTACCGAGGGAGACATTTGACTCTTTGCACCTTATCAGTGTTTTCTCTAGATTCTACAATGCCTCTTTGAATTGATCCCCATATGTTGTGAAATCGTCCATATATTTTTCCATGCAATCATGAATAAGATAAAAAAATATACCAATAAAAAATCAATGAAAGGTGGTGGTGGCATCGCATAACCCGAATGGTAGAACACGGTAGGAAAATGTCCCCGAATGACAATTAAACATTATTTTCTCTTGATATTAGGGTGTTATTTGGATCTGTTTGTATCCATTGAATCCATGAATGAAACAAAAGTATTTATTCCCTGCTAACATGTCTAAGAATTGGTCGATAAATGGAAATGGGAAGTGGTCTTTATGTGTTTCTTTATTTATTTCCCTATAGTCGGCACAAATTCTCCATTTATCATTTTTCATTGGTACATGTTGAGGGTTCCTAAATCCCTTTAAATAAACAATAAGAACCAAACCTGCCACCGAGGCCCAATTAGACTCTGCAGCGTTTAATGGTGGAATGGTTCTCCAGATATTGCGTTTCGGCCAATTAATTGATGGGCTTTACGTTCTCTTGTGAAGGTTTCTCCTTCGGTCTAGACATTCTCTTTTTGTATTTTCTCTTAGGTGGGACCCATATAAGATAAAATTCGGTATAAACCAACTAGGTAACAAAGTGGGAACAAACTTAACTACTGGAGAAGAGGCTGAGCTTGGGATAACCCTTTCACTCTAGCATGCAGAGAATGATTCTCTACCACAAGCCTAGTACTAATACATTAACCGTGTTGGTATTCCATTTACTAACTGAGATACAATTTATTAGAAGAAAACATGAATGTGATAAATGACAACAAGTAAAATAATTCACTCAACTCTAATCATCGATCACATGATAACACAACAATTTATCTTCATCATTAAAGAAAAGAAATGTAAAGAATTGCATCGGATAACTTATCAACATAATTGGTATCTCTTACTCGTTATAGCATCCATTCATGAGACGAAATAAGAAATAATTCTTCTCCACATCCAATCATACACGCTTTTGATGAAAAAAACACAAACTTGTCTCTGGTCCCAAAAAGGACTTCTCAATTAAAGGTAGCTCCAAAATAGTTCTTAACAAAACAAAAAATGAGGGTCTTTGTAACAGCCATCGACCCTTAACTAACCGGTCGATGATCTTATTTATAACATACAATTAACTAAAAATAGTAATTAGCGTGCAACGAAGTAAAACAAAATTTGCCACATGGCGCTTTCTTCCTTTAGTCTTCAAAAATCATCTAATGGTTTCCTTTGAGTGGAAGGCTCTTCTCGTACTTCGACCTCTGGACAAAAATATCCTCACACGTGTTAGCATACAAAAACCTGTGCTAGTACATCGAGGACAAAAGGATCTTTTTGATATCTACTGCATGTGCTCGATATTTGACTATTTTTGCACTTAACTGTTGTAGCATTGTTTGATCCTTGATCGGGTGCTCTGGGAACTGTTGCACTTGTCCTAGTGCCATGTTCACCACCCTTTTTATCTTTGCAGCCCACGATGAGTCTTGTTCGATATGTAATTTGATGATGTCGCGCAAGTCGACAAAGTCATCAGGTGTGCTGAATTATAGAAGGTTGATGTCTCTCATCGCTTGGTTGACCTTGGTCTAATTATTTTCTCACTCGACCCACTTTTCTTAGATCTCTCGATGAGGCTCTTAGGCCATTCTCACCCAGTATTCAGCCGATTTCTTTATGCAATCGATGCTACTATCTTTGAGTACCTGAATACTGTTCTCTTCGATGTCTCGTCCCTACTGAATGACACTGATGTAGTCAATCCTTTCCACATCTTGGTGTGCTTTCTCATACCACCTCTTCATATATTTACACATTGTCAGTGCCATGAGGGTGTCTTCTTGGTACTCAACTATTCTTGTAGTGAACAGATGTCGCTCATTTGCAAATTTATTATAGGTTTCATGGAATTCGTTCCTCAAGAACACCGCGGTTTGTGTGGTATCCTGGTAATAATTTTCCAAATGGAGCAGATGTTCTAACTCTTTCAGGGCAGCAGCCAATTCCTCTTCGTTCCTTTTTTCTCTATCTAGGGTGGCATTTGAGATTCCCTTCCATGCACTGATAAGTTTGGATGTTTTGGCATGCTCTATATTTATCAAATTTTCCTCTGTAGTGATGAGGATGGAGCGATCTAGAGTGATCATCCTCTTCTTAGTGGTTCTCTACACGATAAATTTTCTTTTCCAGTCATAAGCGATGGCATGTATGTCAGCTACTTCATCCATGGGTTCAGGGATTTGTTGATCTCACCAGGTGAGTGTATTCCCCAGACTCTCGATGGTATATACTTGTTCCAGGATGGGTTCTTGAACTTCCTCCCTGTGTTCTGAAGACTCGGCTTTTGTTTTTCACTCATCAAGGAGTTTAGTACCAATTGAAATAGAGGCATCGGGGGTAGGCTCGATACTTACTTGATCATCATCCATTTATATGTTGATTTCCTGTTGTGGAGCTTCTTCCTTTTGTTTGCCCGACCCTGGAAAATCAATGTCTAAGACACTCTCGACTTCTTGTTCATTCTGTGGAAGCCCCTGAATTCGAGCGTCGCGAGCTGGGGAAGATGTCTTCTCTGGCTCCTTTTCCTCTATGATATGTACACGTCGCGAGCTGGGGAAGATGTCTTCTCTGGCTCCTTTTCCTCTATGATATGTACAGGATAACTATGGGCTCTCATCATCATCATACATTTTTATTAATTCACAGAGGGACTCCGATGCACTTGTTCCCTTTGATACCCTGACTATCTCTGGCTGAGATGAAACACCCACCGGTGATCCATCCTATGACATTGTGATTTCAGGGTCATATAACCCAGTGATTTCATCAACGTCTATCAGTTCATGGCTTCTTGGGCCTATATGGATTTCATATGGGTTGTCGGTAGGGGACCTTGTCATACCTGTGAGGTCCAGGTCATCTTCCAACTGATCAATTATTCATTGCCTCTGTTCTATCATGAGTAACCCCCTCTTTCAAGTGTCTTGAGTCATAGGGAAACCTCTATCTTGCACCAGGGATACCAGGGGGACCTATGTTTCTTTAGCCGCGATCATTTCTTCTCTGGCTCTAAGGGCCTCTTAAGCTGATTTCTCTACGTTTGTAGTCTGTTCATCCAGAATCATGGCTCTGAACATGGTCATTTTGGGGTTGAAAATCATTGCCACCATCGCATTCCAGTATTGGGAATTTTCTGTGAAGACTTCATCTTCAAATTTTTCGTGGGCGTATGTCCAGTAGGATGAAACTTAAGAAGCATGTTTCAAGACTATACCCTTTGGGTCATGCTTGTGGAATCAGCTGGTCTAGAATATGAACTCTAATTGGCTCAGACCTTCCTATTTAGCTTGAGCGGTGTATTTCACCAAGTAGAAGACTACATGGAATCCATAAGGTATAAACGTCGGCTTTTTATCCTTGACTAAGGTGACATTGTAGCCTTGCAGGATCGTCTGATAGCATATCTCTCCCACTACAAGTCGGCCAGGGACATGCGCTGGAAGGAGATGAGGTGCTTCAGTGGCCCTGAACACCCTGATGTTGGTATCACGCTCGTCTAGATACGAGTGGTCGATCTTTGA
>CBVK0100225250.1:0-10848 GCA_900067695.1 Picea abies | reverse complement strand
GGTTTCCACTAGGATGATTTCTATGGTTTCTATAAGGGACCCTTGATCTTTTTTCTGGTGGGGATTCATGTTCGATTGGTGAGATGCTTGTTGAGGCTAGAGAATATTATGTTTCTATTTGCACAACCTACTCAATAATATGTGTGTTTCCCAAGGAATAGGAAGAGACTATAAAATCATTGATTTCATCATCCTTTGTTTTGTCTCTTATGGCTAAGTATTGATCTATGGAGAGGACTTGATGGGATTCCCCTTCTTCCTCACTATCTTCTTCATCAAGCCAAAGTGATGTTTCTAGATCTATGTTGGGTTTGGTGGGAGGATAGAGAGTGAATTATTTTGTGGATGTCCCATGGGATATGGTCATGTTTCCTGAACTACAACCGATGTAGGCATCGATAATGGCCAGCCAAGGTCGTCCCGGGATTAGAGGATACCACCTAGAGAGGTTTTGGGTTGTAGTACCATGAAGTTAGTGGGATATTCCCATGAATCCATAGAGATCATTGCATCTTCTAATATTCCCTCCGGTTTAATGGTTGATCTGTTAGCGAGTTGAAGTATAGTTGGGGTTTCCCTAAGACCTGTAAGACCTAAGGATTACATGCCCTCACTTGTCATAACATTGATGGAATCCCCTAGGTCGATTAATATGTTACTAATAATTATATTGTTTATATTCAAATCAACAAATGGACTTCCAGGTTCAGAGTATTTAGCTACAAGAACTCCCACCATCATTAAGTTAGACAGTTTTCCCATGACATGGATAGTTTGGGGATCCTTTCATTTCCTACCAGGTTTCCTCAAGAAAATTTCTCATATCACTTTTGAATATATGGGAACATCCTTGATGGATTGAAATAACATTATTTTGACATACTCATTTTTTAGTTCTTCTAGGAAGTCAAACTTAGGATGAGTAAAAGGTTTCTCTAGATGCAACCTTTCTGGATAGGGTGGGTTTTGAATTTTAGGGTGGTACTTCTCATATTTTCAAGGTTCCTGAAATTTTTTTGGTTCTAATTCTTCATTTTAGATATCCTCATTAAAATATTCAATGTTAATACAATGTCGTTTCTTGGTTATTGTCTTCCCATATCAAAGGTGAATATAATTGCATTACATATTGGAAGAGATGGAATAAGTTGGTTAGATTGCAAGTCTAGCATCTTGTGCTAGTTGGTTTGGCTTTCTGTTATTCGGATTAGGGATGGGTTGTGCATGTAGCTTTGGTTGACGAGGGGAAGATGTGGATGCCTACATTTGGGGGGGAGGAATAATTTGTATGGGTGGTTGTATCATAGGTTGTTTAGGTCCTCCTACAATAGGTTTTCTCGATTCTTGTTTCCATAACTGGTTTGGAGGAGGAGGAGCCACCCATTGTTATGTTGGAATACCCCATGGTTTAGAAACAAATTGTATGTAAGGGTTAGTCCAATATGAATTGAAATACTGAGATTGATCTTGGATCATACCTTGAGGTTTGGGATGTCGGGGTCGCTTCTAAGAGACATATCATAATTTTTCTGGTTCTTCATCTTTCTGGTAGATATCTTTTAGTCCTGGTAAGGATGGAAAATTATGAGAAGCATGGTCCTTGCTACATATTCCACATAACTCAATATGATCCAATGGACATTCTTTCCATGGGTGCTTCAATCTGCATTTTGGGAAAAAGATGGCCAAAGCTCATTATGTTTCCTCCTTCTTCATCATATGTAGTGTATCCAGTGGGGAGATCAGGGAACTAAGTATGCCAGTCTCGAAGTATTCTAACATGTTCCCTATTTCTTCTCTTGTGACTCCACCTCCAACATTTTTTCCTATTCTTATCGAAATAAAACTTGGTCCCTTGCTTTTTTTTTATGTGCCTATGAAATACTTATGGAAAATTTCCAAGCTAATGTCATACTCTAACTGAGAAACATCTCCCCCACCCATCAGTTTGAATATTTCTATACAATCATCTCATATTTCTCTTAGAAATAATACATGTTGTATCTTAGGATCTAAATCTCCTTGCTTTTCTCTCTACAGGTTATAGATGGAATGCTCAACATAATATTCAAGGCTCTCATCTTCATGATGCATTATCTTCAATACTTCCTCTCTTATTTCTTTATCTTTTCAGTGTTCTTGGTAGTTGTCTAGAAATTTCTTCATCATTTAGTCCCATGAGAGGATGCTATATTTTCCAAGACCCGTGAACCATCATAGTGCAACGCTCTTGAGAATGGAAGGAAAAGTTTCAGTTTCTGGGTGTCTATCACATAGTCATAGCTTTCACAAAGTAACTTGAAGTCTAAGAGGAATATATCAGGATATTATTTAGATAAACCATGAAATTGTTTCAAGGATGAATAAGGGATGTTATTCATCTTGTTCTCCTCATATATTTCTTTGATTGGAAAACCGAAAGTGGAGGGTTCCTCCTTGAAAACCTTGTGTGCCATTTATTTCAAAGGGATGTCCTTTGTTTCCAAAGGTGCCTCAAGAAAAAGGAACTCTCTAGAGTGATATTGTTCGTTGATATTCTCTTCTAAAAGTGGAACCTATGTGTGCAAAGACCCTTGTACAATCTTTGATTCTTGAGAAGATGCTTCAGGATTCTTCTTGGAAAGAAAAATTGTTGTAGGTGATAGGTAATTTGGTTGATTGAGCTCCTTTCCCTCTTGTGATTGACCTGCATTGTTATATTTTTAGGAGTTTTTGGAAGAACTAATAAAT
Organism: Picea abies; assembly: GCA_900067695.1. NCBI lineage: Eukaryota > Viridiplantae > Streptophyta > Pinopsida > Pinales > Pinaceae > Picea > Picea abies. The sequence continues at coordinate 8,118 of CBVK0100225250.1, read as the reverse complement.
CTAACTTGTTGATCTCTAACTCTACTCATAGAAAATATTAGAAAAAAATTCTACTAATTGTTGAAAATAAATCATAGCACTTAATTTACTAAAATGAAAATCCACACAACCAAACAAAAAATACTTCTTTTGACAAATCCATAACAACAGTACCAAAATTGACAGACTTTTAAAATAATTCCTAATTAACTTAGTGAAAAACTTAAGAGTTGTACATTTAATTATCAATCTGAGGTTGTATCTTACTTATGAAATGTCGTGCATTGTATATGAAAGAGTAGTGTTTTTTTTTATAAAGAGTTGTAGTAATTTTAATGTAAAAAATCAAGGATTCAATATACTTAATTAAGTCACCAAACTATTATATTTCCTAAGTTGCAAAAAAGTAAATATCACACTTGTAGGAAAGAAAAGTCACACTTGTGTAATTTAAATCACACTTGCAGAAAGTAAATCACACTTTTTGAAATTAAATCAAGTTTGCATAAAGTAAATCACACTTGCAAAATTTAAATCACACTTGCAGAAAGTAAATCACACTTGTGGAAATTAAATCACACTAGCAGAGAGGAAATCACTCTTGTGTAAAGTAGAATTATGCTATGATCTACTAGTGACTTGCTCAAGTATAATAATGATCTTGTTTTTTTGTACCAATTACATGTTCACAGATTCAACAAAAATTCAATATAATATCAATCCCAAACTTCTAAAGACTAAAGATATCACAAGTTAGAAAGAAAACAAAATAAAGTGCAGCTGCAAGAAAAGTGGTAGTAACGTGAGTTGCAACAATGGAGTTGTAGCACAAAAGAAATCATAACAACGTGAGTTGCAGCAATGTGATTTGCAACAATGTGAGGTGCAGCAATGTGAGTTAAAGAAACACAAGTTGCAACAATGAAGCTTCAATGCGAAAGAAATTACAGTGATGTGAGTTGTAGCAACAAGAGCTGCAGTAACATCTACAATTATAAACTCATAGAAATTGAATCAATGATAAATTGTAGTTTAAGATTGCAGAATTCTCAGCACTATGAAATTAAATATTAACCACACATGAATTGCAAGTACTATTCTACGAAATTTGGAATTGTAGCAGACTAAGAAATTAAACAACTACAAAATCAAGCAGATAGAATTGAAATGTTAGATCCAACTTTGTAATCTATAGGAAGTACCTAAGTAAGGAGGTGGGCCTACCCCCTTAGACAAGGAACTCATCTACGAAGTCAAAATAGCATGAAAATTCAGTGCACCATTACACGTACATGAAGAATAAATGAAATTATATTCCAGAAGTATGAAAGTTACAATAATAGTTGAATGTTATCGCTAGAATAATTCTTTCTCCCTAGTTGAGGGGAGAAAGGGTGTTTATATATTATAACTGATGTATAAAGTAGAAAAAAGGGATGGATGGACAAGCATGATAATCGATTATTCATATGTTTACATTGAAATTGCCAAATTTTAGAAAGAATTTGGCATGTGATGACTCACATCAATTGAGCAAAAATTGCTAGGAAAACTGATTTCTCTTTTGGTTGTCCACTTGCCTCCTGTCACTTTCTCATGTGAGGATCATTTCCTAACTGTCGGTTGTAGTTTTGATTTTTGTGTTGGTGGAATTTGTACTCGGAATCGTAGCAACAATATACTCGAAGTCGTGGAAATGGAGAGTGTACCTAGATACCTAGAGTTGCAGCAATTGTATGGAGTCACAGAAATAGAGAGTACACTTGGAGTTGCAGCAGTTGGATTGTGTCTAGAATCACACTGTATTACTCATGTGTATAAGTATTAGTACATGAAAGTAGCAAGTTCATTTAAGAAATATGCAAGAATAGCGTATAAATTGCATATGGGGAAAGATTCGTACCTTAATGAAAAGTGAGGTAAAACTAGATAAGGAAAGTATCAAAAAGGAAATGATCAATGGAAAATGGTAAGGAAAAAGGTATTAGATAGGTGGTGAAAGTATCCCAACTTAGTCACCTGTCACCTATGAAACAGATTCAAACATAACATCTATCTTGGTCTTCTTGACCTAAATCTTGATGTGGAAGAGCTTGGCCATCTCCTTCTCTTCCTTGTGATGAAGGATACTCAGATTCACCTCCTTCTACTTAGATATGAAAACAATATTTTCATCCATGTGAGAGATACTTTCAACCCGATTACTTGAGTATATGGCTAGAAGGTTATTTTTCTTTCCATCCTTCTTGTGGTTCTTCAAGTTCAGCTCTAGATGTAGTTTCTAGAACTTTTCCTCAATGTGGTTATCAATGTTGCAATGATTGCAATGGTTTATACCAATGTTACACTTATCATGAGAATATCGAATTTATCGCGATAATATCACCACACAGGAGGAAGCCGATAATATTTCTGGAAATTCTTGCTATAATTTCTCCCAAGAATTTCCTAATACTATCACAAAATTCTTGCAATAATATCACGAGTCAACCTAAATTCCCATCCTACTAAATATCTGCGTGTCTTTTGTCTTACAAAACTGGTTTTGGGGTTTTATTTTGTCATTTTTCAAATGTTGTTTGTGGGGTTTGAGCTATAATGGTGTTGTAACCATTTACATCAAGCAAACAAGGAAAAATCCATAGTTTTTGGTGCCATCAAGTAAGCATTTTTAGAGTGGGGATCTACTCCAATCTACCATATCTATTGAACCAGGTCTGTAAACAAAATTGTGCCTTCATTTTCTTTTCTTTTTTCAATATTTAGTATAGGGTTTGCAATGACCATTAGATATGCCTCTTCTTGCCATTTTTTATGGAATATTTAACACTTATGTAGCTATGATATTTTAATTGCAACATTATTTAAGTGTTTTGTGGATCTAGATTTTGAATTTCCCCATTTTTTGTGTCGTAGGTTTAAATTTTAAAGATTTAATCAGTGCTCAACAAAATGGAAAAGCCAATGCATCCAATGTGGGAGTATGGTGAACCCTATGAGGGTCATAATAGAACAAAGTTGAGTTTCAAGCTATGTGGAAAGGAAATGTCTGGTGGAATCAACCGCTTGAAATACTACCTTGCCAAAATCCAAGGGAATGAAGAGGAAATTTTCCCTATAGTTACCCCAGATGTTGTCCTTATTGCAAAGAACTCAATTCTTGATATTACTGGGAAGAAAAATCAGAGGGAAGAATTGAGGAACCACAAGGGAACAACAAGCTACTTAGGGGCAAAGGAAACCTAATCCTCAACCACACTTTCTTAGAATCTTAATGCATTATGATTTTCCTTATATTATCTATATGCCTCATGATGATCATGTCATGAGATGCATTTATTTTTGTTTCATTGTGATTTTGTATTATCCTCTCAGGACTTATGACTTAGGATAAATATCATATTTCAGTATCAATCATTGATGTACCACATGACATCTTACACATCTTACATATCAGTTTTATTTTCATATTAATGTATCAATGTGTTTGTTTGATGTTGTTGTTTCTTTAGATGTTTAAAAAATTGAAAAAAATTGATTATTTTTGTATTTTTTTAAGTTTCCCGATAATTTCTGATAATTTTCGATAATTTTCCTGATATTGCCGATAATTATTTTCCAGACCCCCGGCGATAAATTCCCGATAATGATAAATGTAACATTAGTTTCTAGGATCCTTCCATTGATGTGCAGTGGTTTTTGTATTCTTATCCTTCCCCCCTTTCCACTTCTTCTTCCCCTCCTTAGAAGCTTCTTGGTGCTCTTTATGCTTAGAACCACTTGGTTGCCCCTTCTTTTGGCGAATGTTTTTCGGGTATTGTTCCTGTACACATGCCTCATCCATTGTTCTTGGATTGAAGAGTATCATATACTTTCATAGATGATTGTTTAAACCCCCTTGATACTTTAGGAGTACATATGGGTTCTTGGGAGAGATACCTAACATGATGGCCATCTTTCTGAACTCAATGGTGTACTCCTTTACACTCTATCCCTGCCTCTACCTAAAGTAGTGCCATTGGATTGATTGGTCCTATACATACTCGATAAGGTAGAATTGGGACTTGATGAGGGTTTTGAAGTCCTACCACCTAGTTATTGGTGGATCACCCTCCAACCTAAGTGTTTCCATATGGATTTCCCACCAGGTTAAATCATGGCCCTGTAACTTCAATCTAGCAAAAAAAATATTCTACTCTTCATACATATGGTGAATGATAAAATAAACTTCTATATGTTGCAACCAATGATTCATTTTTAATGAATCAATATCACCTTGGTATGGATTTATGTACGCTTTAACTTCCATATTGAATAGGGACAGTGAAGGATTAACAACACTTAAACTCGGTTGCTCTTTCTTAGGATATTTCCAAAACTCCTTTCCTAGGTCTTCTTGATCTCTTGATTACCCCTTTGATCTGATATCTGAGTTAGAGTCTCCATCATCTTCGAATAGATTAATCTTTCTTTCTAGATCCTCCACGAGGAGGTTAAAATTGTGGTTGATATCAACAACCTATGCTTCCAACCTCTAAAATATCTCTTCTATTGGATCTTGAGGGTTGTTATGAACAGACTCATCTACCATGGATAGGGTTTTTGCGACTTCTTTGAAGTGGATCTGGTGGTCCACTTTATGAGAACATAATGAATACATAACATAATTTCATATATCCATAATAAATAATATTTTTTTTACTATCCATTTTACATATTTACTTGACGTCATATGAGATACAATACATGTATATAAATACATGTGGGGAATGATAATTCAAGTCCTTGAAAAATTTCATGACTTATCATTTACATTATAATTCCTATTTACATAATAAAAAACCTATAACATATTATTACATGATAAGAAATGTAATATATTTTAGGTATATTACAAGTCTTCTCCCCTTAAAAATACTTTGTCCTCAAAGAGAAACTCTTCTAATAGAATGAATTTTTTTTTTTAACCGCTATTGATTATATTAAGTTGAATACATGAGGCGATATGGAAATTAAAGTCTCGAATATTACATGATAAGAAATGTAATATATTTTAGGTATATTACAAGTCTTCTCCCCTTAAAAATACTTTGTCCTCAAAGAGAAACTCTTCTAATAGAATGAATTTTTTTTTTTAACCGCTATTGATTATATTAAGTTGAATACATGAGGCGATATGGAAATTAAAGTCTCGAATAATATCGGTGCATAGAAAAATAATCAATCCATCCAAAGTGGATTTTTTCTGGAACTCTCTAATGATAATATTATAGATATGTTCTTTGTTGAATTTGGGGCACATATATCTTTGGATTCCTAGGAATTTTATCGTTCTTAACTTTTGGTTTAGTATTTTTGTGATTTACTTGAGTCATCATGATGATATCTTATTTTTTTGTATTTATTGTTGTGACAACATCATTCTACTAACCTATGAATTTATCAGTGATGATTAATGGTTTGTCAAATTCAACTAAACATGTTGATCCGAAAAGGATCCAGAGCATACTAAGGACAACTCAGAATTTGAAGAAGCAACTCAGGAAGCTCAGATTAGCCTCAGCAGACAGAGAAAGGGAAAAAATTAAAATTCCTCAAAACTCATTGAAATTGACATCCTCGGGAAGAGTGCTTCACAAGATTTCCATCGACATAAAAGACTCGTCAAACACGTCAAATGGAGTTACGGATCGAAATATATTTTCGGTCAAAGTTTTGGTCAACCTAACCCAGTCAGCATGGGATGATTCAGGATCCATACTACTGACGTCAACATCAGTGTAGATGACGAAAACATATGTACATTGTACGTGTCACACACAAAAGGTGACACATGTCATGTTTATGTGGCAGCACTAGAGGCTGCCATGTGTCACTCGTTTTTGTATTTTTCAGGTCAATCTGTGGACCAATGAAAAAATGCCACGTGATAGTCTGTACAGCCATGTGGAAAACCATACAGTGACGTGGTACGCTGATGTGGTAGGTGACTGTGCAAGTGGTTGGCATGGCCCAATGGTTGGCTGCCACATGGACCAGTCATGGGATGCCACGTGGCAATGGGAAAATGTCCAATGAGGTCCCGAAAACTGAATTTCAAAAATAAAAAAAGGTGGGCCCACCAAACTTGGCGGAGCCCCGCCAGATCTGGCAGCCAAACGATATAATCCGATAAATATAAACCACTCTCCAAATTTGGCTAAGTTCCATTCCACATATATGTATACGTTATAACTATAACCCAAAAAGGGAGGCCCACGAGCTCAACCCCGGGATCTCCCCCTATATAAACACCTTAACTATATCATGCGCCACCATTGGGCCAATGGATTAGATTGTGTAGTCTGCCCCACTTTTTTTTTATAAACTGAGTCTTCCCATAGATGAAGAGAGGGTGTACGACGGTATGGTCGGGCATGGAAACTGAGACGCAGTATAGAGAATTAAATGTAGGGAGAAGGAACAAAAACCAAGATGAGATTTCTCAAGGGCCTAGGAGTGACAGAGTCGGATTGAGGCATGGAGACAGTCATTTTTGGGTAATTCGATGCTACAAATGCAATGGTCTTGTTGGTTTTCTGATCTGAGTAAATATTTTGCAGCTTAATTCCAGAATGAGGTATATTTATGTATTTTGCCAAATTCTTTTGCTGAGCTAATAAAAATGCCTACCCATTTGAGAGCAGGACCCAAAGATGTAGTCCACTAGGGACAAACTCTGTTATCAAGGTTTTGTGTTCATATATGATGCTTATGTCTCGTCATTATTGATATTTTCCTTCTTTAATCCTACATTTTGATTTATGCTCATTTAATACAATTCTTTATAAGTCACTTCGATGGAAAGAACCCAAATCATGTTGGTATCAGAGTAGTCATCTTCAACTTGAATTATTGAGCGTGAATTCTTACTAGGGCCAAGCATAAGCAGGGTGAAGGAACTCTTAAGAATTTCAATCCCAAATTTTTCCATGCATCCCAAAGGAATAAAATGGTAGAAGAGGACAAGCGTTATGAACAAGAGAAAAAATTCCATATGGTCTTTTATCGCATGTAAAAAATGGTCGAGCGAATGTATGCAAAATATGAGAAGAATATCAATAAGAAAGAGAATAAAAATGAAGCACAAGATGATGATAATGCTTTAGTAAATCAAGGGGCTGGAGGAGACCTTCCTAAGCCTCCATCTTCGCCATCAATTTCTAGCTCTTCTTTCTTTAAGCATTCTCATCATTCTCATCATTCTCATCATTATAGCCATAAGACTTCTTTTAAGAAACCATTATTAAAGCTTGATGTAAAATTTTCTTTACCTATGTTTAATGGAGATGCTAATCCTGAAAAGATAGATAATTGGATCCGACAAGTTGAAGTATATTGTCTTGTTCAACAGATTCATGAAGAGGAAGTTAAAGTGAAACTGGCTTCTCTTCGGTTGGAAGGCTCCACTCTTGTATGGTGGGAGAGAAAACTTTAGGACAACAGTAAGTGTGGTAATCTTATTTCCTCATGGTCGGAATTTAAATCAACGATAAGGAAGAAATTTTATCCATTGGGTTATTTACATAAAACAATGATGGAATGGAAAACTTTAAGACAAAGTAAAGGTCAAATTGTACAAAGTTTCATGGAAGAATTTAGGAAGAAATCTCTTGCATTAAAAATTCGTTTGGATTCTTATGAAACTTTAATGAAGTATAATGGCACACTTCATAGTTATATTTGTCATACTTTTCTATTGTTTAACCCCACCAGTCTTGACAAAGTTTGTGTGCAAGCCATTCACCTTGAGAACAGGGGAAAGCATGTTCAAGAAGATCCCACAAAGGAACCTTCCAATCTCCCACATAAGCCATTTAATACATTTAAAAGGAAGGACAAGAAGAACACCACTGTAAAGAGAGAAGAAGGAAATCCATCTTGCACTCATTGAAATAAAAGTGGTCACGATGATGAACATTGTTGGAAACTACATCCAGAGAAGAGACCAAAGCAGTTCAGTGGAAAGGGGAAGACAAAGACCATTGCTACAATGAAACAAGATCTTGGTTCTGATTCAAGAGATGAAGGAAAGATCACAATGGTTGGAATACAAGGTAAATATTCCCTTCATGCTAGTTCAAATTCCAATAATGAATC